>JABJVR010001364.1:0-19314 GCA_025773905.1 Chitala chitala
GCTGCGTGTCTGTGTGTTTTGTCGTATCTAGGTCAGCTGAATGCTGTTTTCTGAGGAAGCTCAGAAATGAGAGGAGACCTTTATTAATGGGAATGATAGAGTGGGCATCTGGAGACGGGTAAATCCATATGCCTGACTGCTGAAGGGGTTCTTGTTTAGCACATGGTGTTGAAAGGCTAAGGATTTGGAGATAATGGATGAACTGGATCCTCTGTGGAACCCAAACAGCTGCAAAAACTTGTGAACATTGCAAACTTGGGTCAATAATGTAATTTGGCTGAAAATGGCATGTCTGTGTCTGCTTGTCTATCCGGTGTGTTGACATATACCTGTCCCCCCCCCCTCCCGTCTCCCTGGCAACTACTCCCCCACCACTGATCCCTCAGAGTTTCCTGCTCTCCTGTCCCCAGGTGCTGGGCTCAGGCTCGAGTTCGCCCCATCGTGCGTGGCTCATCGATGCACCCTTCCCGCGTTCCCTCTCCTTCTGTCGTGGCCTTTCCTTGGGGTCCGCCCCTCCTGGAGGGCTGTCTGTCTCTGGCAGGTTCAGTCCAGGGTACAGGGAGTCCAGGCGTGCCTTCCGACTCTCCAAGGGGTGCGGCGGAGGAAAGGAGGGAGAGGCAGATGCACAGAATGGGGAGCCGTAGGATGATGAGGTGGAAGAGGATGATGAAGAGGTGGCTTCTTCATAGATGGAAAATGGCAAACGTAGGTAGCGCCCCCCACAGAAGCAGCAGCAGGCCTGCAGACAGTCTGGAGTTTCCCCACGGATTAGCCGGAAGCGCTTGCGGTAGGGTCCTGATGGGGCCTCCCATGGACAGGAAGAGGCAGGGCCAGGGGCAGGCATGGGGGTGGTACCTGGCGGGAAACACCACTCGCTCTGTAGCAAGATCTCGGCTCGAAGCCGCCTCAGCAAGTTGTTAACGAGCACGGAGCGTCGGAGAAAGGCCTCAGGGTCATCGATGAAGCGCATCTTCTCTAGGGAGAGGCGCAGAACATGAGCTCGCTCCTCTAGTACAGGCGCCACCTGCAGGTCACAGAAGGAAGGGACTAAACTCTGAGCACACAAGGTGTCAGTGCTGGTCAAATTGAAGCCACAAACTACCTGTGTACATACACTGTGTGTAGTGTAATGGCTATCTGTGGGCTGTTTCTGAACTGATGGTGTCTGTTGGAATGCTGTATAAAATCCTGGTGACATACTTGGTCATAAACAGGTCAAAAGCACCATTTGAACTATTTTCGTGAACACCAGGGTACAGTTAAACAGTTCAGAAAAGATGGTTTAAAAACAATTTCACAGCATAATTTCTACTTCAAAATTAAATTTTTTGTAGTGTAATTTTTAAATTTTATTTATTTATTAATTTTTTTGTTCTTCAGGAACACTCCTCACAATGCCTTTCAAAGTACCCCCCCCGAATCTGTGTGTTTGTGACACTCACGCTCTGGCAGTAACTCCGAAAGCTGAAGGATGGCGGCTCGTCCTCCACGTACTTCCTCTTAATGTAGGTGACTCTCGATGTGGTCACTTGATCTGGCGGTCTCCTGTAGTGGGGCTCTGGGGAGAAAAAAAGAAGACCTTGAATAAGTTGGCCATTTCTCCCCAAGCAGTGTATCTGCTCAGCGTCACAACAGCACGCTGGTCCTGCTCCCGCTGTAAACTCTTGCACTACCCTGTTGCACTACCTTGTGTGCCCCCATTTTGTTTCAGGCCTTGCCTTTCTCCTGGGTAGACCCAGTGATTCCTCATGCATGTAGAAAGGCATGCATGTGAGCATGGCATTGCATAAACTAGCAGTGCAGGCTGACGAATGATGAAGAACAGCAATGGCTTGGTCTGGTGACCATGGAGTCAGCTTACCCTCTGCTAACTGCTCCACGGCGCCTCCTTGTGGCGATGGGCTGGAGATGCAGCTCTTGCTGCAGCGCTCGGACTCCCAGATGGGCTGGTACTGTGGGAGGGCAGGCTCCCCTTCTGAGGTGGATTGGTCACAGAATGGATTCATTGACAGGACCAGGGTCATCTCTCTCACTCTCACTCCAGTCTACAGGAGGGGCAACGGGAGAGAGACTCATTAAAAAAAAAAAAAATAAAAATTCCGTGAAGTCTTTAATGTTGTACAAATTTGTCACCATTAAATATGGTAACTGTGTATGTACACAAACCGTAAAGATGGCAAAACATCTTAGCAGGGAAGTTAGTCTAGCTGTTTTATCTGTGTCCCCCCACTACCCTATCCAACCAAAGTGTTCTCCTGCTTCCATCACAGCAGGCTGTGAAGCACTGTATTGGACTTGGGCTGCAGTTCAGTCACTGCAGCACCTCCTGCTGGTCAGGCAGAAAGTTGCAGAAAGTCCACATGGCTGACTCTGAGCCTTCTCTCTAACTCTGAGAAGTCAATTCCACACACTATTGCAGTTTACTGTGGCTAAATTTCTTTACAAACGCAGGGTACAACAACAGTGTCACCTGGATCCTACACAAGCTTCTCGTTAGCAGTTTTGGCCTGAATGGTGGAACGCCGGGCTCGCTACATAACGATGCGTAGGTGTACAGCTACTGTAAACTGTAATCCCATGTGCTCCGGGCCCACTGCCCAGCGGGGATTTTGCAGTAAATGGATTTTATCAGGAGGTCTACATGCCTGACATGGGGCATGACATGACTGGAGTTTGAGCAGTCAGAATGAGGTTCTGATAAGAGGCCCGCTGTTTCACCCCCCCCCCCCCACCTTATCCAAATAGGTTGATACGCTGCCATGAGTTGTGCCCCCCCTGCATCCCTCTGCAGATCCAGTTCCGAGGACTGTCCTACCCTAATTAACGTGCATCTCTGCGAACTGCAGGACCGCTACAGATAATTAACAAGTCCCCTTCCCCGTGTAGCTGTCTCCGTGCTGCCTGGAAACAGCTGAACCGTCAGTGCGCCTCGTCCCAGAGGACGCCCCCCCCAGCACGCATCTCTCTTCAGCTTTCATCTGCCTTCTCCCCAAGATGCTGACATCCTTCCAGCGCTATTAAATGTGAAGCTGTGGTAGACAGACAGCTCGTGGAGGGGAGAGGGGGGGTGGAGGGTAGTGAAATATCTACTTGCTCCCGTGCATGTAGAGCAAAACTTCTTGTTCTTCAGAGAGTGGGACTGGGGTGGGGAAGATTGAGGGGGAGGGTGGGGAAAAAAAGAAAAATAAGGGAGGGGGGAGGTGAAAAAAATCTCCCCCAGGGTATCTGTCTTATTCTCTGTGTCTCGGTAGAGTGGTAGGCAGAGACTCGCAGCAGTGGAACGCAGTTACCCGATCCGTCGCTTCAGTTCAAACGGCCTGTTGGTGGGGGGGGGGGACAGCAAGTGCTCCAGTACCCCCCCCCATCCACCCCACCCTGCTTGCTCCTCTCATCTCCCTGGTTCCCTCCCTGGAGCTGCCGGTCTCCCTCTTTCCCATTCTCTTTGATGAGCAAGAGTTAATTGCAGCATGAAGGCGCAAAGCCACCAGGGGGAGCCGGCAGCCTGGGGGCACCACTGAGGCCATGAAGGGACACAAGCAGGGGGTCGAGGGTGGCTACTGCGGTGGTGGGTCCCACCGCCGTTCTGGTGGCCTTGTCAAGTCTCCACCTGTGTGTGTGTGTGTGCGTGTGTGTGTGTGTGTGTGTGTATGGCTTTTTTGAGTAGGGGGTGTACCCAGGGGGAATTCACAGACCACATGCTATTTGTATGTACTTCGCACTTGCCACACCTGTCAGAAGACAATATCCTGCCTGTGCCCATCACGTGTCCCTCTGAGGTCACTCTGCCCTTGCCCTGTCCTTGGCAACAAACCAGTTTCAGAGCTGGAAAAGAGACATGAAACACACACATACAAATGCTGTGGGACTGAGTTTTGGATGCCAACTGATCTGTGGAATTTCAGCCCTGCCTCTTAACACCAAAAATTTGGCAGCACCCAGAATAATTTGCCAATATATGCAATCTGTCTCTGACACATATGCAACGTCTTGGAAATGCTGGTCTGTCTTGCCGAAAGTGAGTAAATTTTAATTTGAGAGAAATATCTGGAGGAGCGAAACACAAGACCATAACGAGGTTAGTTTCTAAAATATGTGCGCCAAGCCTGCAGCTGTACAATGTAAAGACAACATGCAGAATGGCTCTGCTCGTTTGTGTCGACGGTGTGTAACATGCATAAATGTGCATTCCGTCCAGCTTCACACTCTAACAAGTCTGACCTCAGTGGCATTTCTGAAGTCAACTTTCTAGAGCATCTGTCAATATTTTGGCTGAATGGCTGAAAAATGCTTGGACAGTGCAGATCACTGCTCATAATACAAAGTATAAACAGAGACGACACACACACACACACACACGCACAAACGTGCATGCAAAGGTTTCGCTCAGGTACATATTCTAGTATGGAAAACTAGCATGTACGTACATATGTAAGTTTCATGACATTAGAAGCATGTGTACACAGACACACACACACACACACACCCATTCTCCTGCTGATCAGCAGCTTAATAAACACACTTCAGGGAGCCTGGACTCCCTCAGACTCTGCTTTTAATCACGGCTCTGACACTAATGGCACTTAACCTTTTAAACTAGGGTGGGGGGGGGGTTGGCACACACACACACACACACACACTACCGCAGACAAGAACAGTGACAAAATTAATGACAAAACAGTTTCCCAAACTACTTATATGGGCTTGTTTTGACAAAGCAGGGCTTGAAAACATCACCCGCCCCTGCTCATACAGCAGGGGTGTCACACTTCAGAGCAGCACCCTCGTCTCACCGTGACCATCACAACGCTCGCTGTTGCCATGACGTTGGGTTTCTCCTGTCAGATACTACCACTTCGGCCACAAAAGCATGTCTTTTTCTCGTTCAACCTAGTTAAATGCGCTCCGAAGAAAAACTCACGCATGTCTAACATAAATGCCCACAAAGGTTTCTGCATTACAGTAAGAACACCCTAATCTCCCTGGAGTTCCCTGGGGTACGAATTACCTTCTTGCTTAATAACCTGAACACTGGGTGCTATGGGTGCTCTGTAGACATGGTTCTCTCTACATCCTGTGAACCGTCACGTCCACATGAACAGATTCTTCAAGTGTACCCGGTGCCTGGAAGAGGTTGGCGGCTCCAAGAATTAACTTTAAGTGGGAGAAATGCTTGAAGGAGAGTGTAGCATCACCAAGAGAGAACCGTGCTTCTCAGAGATGCTCGTTTGAAGCCTCTGTGTTTGCTGTTGACAATGCGATTTCTCCCCTCCCTGTCATCCTTTTCCTTTCTGTTCTAAAAACTGAGGAGCTGGAGTTGGCTCCCAGAACGGGAGGTGAGTGGGGAAGGGGGGAGAGAGAGAGGGAGGGGGCCTCATCACGGGGAGAGGTGGGTGTAGCTCTGACAACCGCTCCTTTAACTTGACTGACAGGTGTTGTGTTGCTACCCTGCGGCACGTCTCGCTCCACCAGGGTGCGGGGGGGGGGCGCTGCGGAAGGTTCCCCAGCAGCCCCCTGCCCCAGCCTCAGCCTCCAATCAGCCTCTCAACCTGCTTCCATTATGGCAGAGTTGCATGAAAGAGAGCCCCTCCCTCCCTGATCCATCAATACAGCACAGCCCTACCTCACCCATTGCCTTCTGAGCTCCCCCCCACTCCTTGCTGATTGCCCTCCCCAGCGTGCGGAAGCGGTTGGAAGCCTGTCGACTATAAGTGCGGGGGCAGCGCCCGGTACGACAGTGCTTCATTACCAGGAAAGGCGATAAAGGCACCGCAATATAGCTGTCAGTGCTGAGATATACGGAGCCTGCCTTGTTAGGAGACATCACACAACAGTCCCCACGGAGTTACTGAGGAAGGAATCCGCTGTGGATTCAGGTGAAAAAGTTTTCTGCTGCTCCCCAAGACAACGGTTCCAGAATTTCTGGTAGGCCTGGCACCACTGTGGCTGATCAGAAATTTTGCGCAGCTGTCGCACTGGCTGGTCACTGGAGGAACAAGGCGTAATCTGGTTTTACCTGAGCAGAAAGAACCAAGTTCACCAATCCTGCAGCCAGAGTTTAGATCTTTATTTGTGATTTAACAGACACGCCCCTGCCATTCAGTCACGTTTTCACGGGATAAATTCCCCAGTGTGATACACTGCTGCTCCAAAGACTTCTGAGCTAAAACGTCCGATCCATTATGACCAGCGTGATTTGTAGTGGGGGGGAAAATAACCTGAGGCAGGAAACGGGGCAGAACAGTGCAAAATTTGTGAGGGGGGGCACTTAATCTACATCAGCCAAGAGAACAGAAGCGTTAAAATGACTAATAATAGAGTAGTTCCTGCTTGTAGTTGAAGAGCACCGGGCTCTGCTCATGACTTGAGCAGCAAACACATGCTCTAACACCTTCCTCACCTTCCAGCAGAACCGAGGAAAAACACTTGCAGAAAGGAACACATGGCACCTGTGTTCAGGAGTGCTGTTGTTTATGACTTCTCCAAATGAAAACGCTTTACGAGACATTTTCTTCCCCTGCACGTAACTTAGGCCTTCCCTTCACTTGTATTGTAGAGGAGGGCTAGTTTAGCAGAGAGGTGGTTGAGCCCTTTTCAGCTGTACTGAGTGATAAACAGTATATGTACGCCGGACCCACTCTCATTTACTTTAGGCTGTTTGGGGAACCTGCTCTAAACCCCCCAGTGTAGAAATGCTGTGTGACTACAGACAGTGGAAATCAGAGCATGGAAAATGATATCCACCCATCCGCGACTCAATTGTTGATCCTGTAAAGGGCTGCTGGTGGCTGGAACGTTCTCCCAGCAGTCCTATGTAGCCTAGGGCACAAGACAGGGGACACCATGGACAGGGTGCCAACCCATCACAGGTGGACAGTTACGCAGCAGTGGTGATGGTCTGGAGATGGATCGCCATCTGTCACTATGAGGTGCCAGCTCTGCCAGGGTGTACATGCCGTGAGCACTAGGTGCTCTCCTAGGATGGTGTAAAATTTGAGTGGGCCACAAAAGATATGTAATTCTTTTCTGAAGCAATTAGTGGCTGATAAGTGAGGGGCACTAAAAAGGCCAATCAGATTTCAGATGGGGCCAGTTACCTCTTTAGCCCCACCCCTAGATCTGGCTATGGTGGGCACATGGTGCCCCTGTGCAGCATCACAGTGCGGCGTGATGGCAGGGCGCGTAGATGCAGGAGATCGCATCAAGAGCCGCAGTTGCTCTTGGTGTGTGTTGGACATAATGCTCTATAATCGGGCGTGACCTGCGCAGTAACAGACACGTGCTGCAGACATCCCTCAGCGAGCTGCCGCTTCTGACAAAGACCCGCACGCTCCGAATGGTGCAGCACACAGCAGAACTTTTTAATCAGCCTTGAAAAAGGAGATTCTCCCACCAGATGCTTATCAGACCACTTGTAACAAGCAGCACTACAATGAAACATGACACTTATGTTAATATCTGCGTGATATCCACGCAGTACTCCGGGAGACACATTAGCAGAGCAGCTGAATGTGTTGGGTGGTAATTTGCGGCCGCCCGCGGCACATGCTGATGTTTATCTGGACCTTCGCTGTGAGGACGGGCTCATCACAAAGAAGACCCCAACTGGGCTATGAGCTGTAAGATGTGAGGCCTGAGGGCGGCACCTGAGAGGCGGGAGAAGGGTGCGTCTGGATGGATTGGAAATGAAGAGTGCCTTTCTATCTTAATTCTTGGGTCACCTCAAGGTGAAGGGCAGGCATTAGCTTGCAAAGAGGGGTGTGGCCCTTTCCCTGTGGCACGACCTTAACCTGAGCACTGGCTCACACAGTTCTCCTGTTCTCATTGGGCACAAAGCCTTGTGTTTGGCTTCAGACAGTTGGATTCCCTGGAAGCTTGTCGAGTCGACTGCCAGACAGCTCCACCCTTGTTTTGGGTAAGGTCTGTTACCTAGCACCTCTCCTGGGTCAACGACAAAAGAGTGAGGACGTTTACCCATAGCTCGGTAAAGTTTCGCTGGCTAGGAATCGACTTTTAGATTCAAGTCAGCAAGTGTTACAACTTAATCTGTATGACGCCCCCTCCAGCAATCCAACCGACTCCGGATTAGTTTGAGAATAAACGCCGTTACCACGAGAAGCCTGACTAGGCCACATGCTGGACTGGGTTTTAAGACAAAACCAAAAATCAAAGTGTTCATCGTGGACTACGGCTGGTTTGGCTGGCGATCAGTGTAGAGTTACAGAGGTGAGGAGCAACGTCACACAGACGGTCTCCAAGGTCTGCCTGCTGCTCAGCTGCTTTCTGCTGCGGTGTGGACAGCAGAATCGGCTCTCGCAGCAGAAGGATGTGTTTGAGTGTTAACGCAGGCTGGGACAGATTTTCATGTTGTGATGCTTGCATTTCAAACCCACCAGTCTCAAAGAGGAAAAAAATCAAGAGGGGTTAGTTTCAGGTGTGTTTTCACAAGTCACATACAGATGAAGAATACCCTGAAGCAGCAGCAAGGTGTTGTGATAAACTGAGACATGTCAGATGATAGAGGATGAACAATTTATTTTTTTTAACACAGATTCTGAAACCTCTGTTGCAGGATTCTTTGCCTCAAATTCATAATCCGCCATATCACCCAACACCCAAACAAATCCTGTCCTGAAGCGACAGTCCGAGGCCGTGAGCGAGGAAGGAGACGGGCTCGTTCCCTGTGACCCCCCCTCTCCCCAACTGGGCCTGTCTTTCAGAGTTTTCCTTCTAAGGGAAACAAACGGCAAAGGTTGGATTCCTGGCGGGTGACTCCAGATGTTGTTGGCAAGGCAAGCCATGAGCTGCGTCCAGCCACAGTACCGGTTCACATGGCTGGTGTGGGTTATTCCATAGAAGAAACAGGGAGAGGGAGGGAGACGAGAAAAGAGGAGCCTTTTTTCCCCTCCTGCACCACCCCCCCCCCCTCCCCATGCAAGTCCCATTGAAAGCCTGCCAGTGTTTAAACAAGAGCAGCTTGCTCTGTCTGCCTGGACATGTGAGAAGACCTGGAACTCTTGGCTCAAAGATCGCCTACAGTCGCTGCACCCTCTGCCAGCCACCTCCGCTCCGACTGTTACGGGTTGTAGCTGCGTGGCTTGTGGCCAGGTGGGCAGTGTTTTGATTTGGTGTTGGGAAGGAGGTACTGTGTGCTTGCCACACTCCTTCAGGGACGTGTCTGACATGTCATCTTATCTCTACCAACCACCAAATGCAACAAGGCGGATGAAGAAACTAAATACCCTGCAGTTCACGGAACGTCATAAACACTAATGTAAAATTAATCATTTTCTACAGCCTACACTTGTTTAAACTCTATATATTTGATTTATTTAAAACACCTTTTTAAAAGAAACTAAACATTGGAAGCCTTTTCCTTCTTGAATATTGTTCTCGTTTCTGGGTTTTCAGAGTTGACATGATTTCTTTTAGCGGTATTACAGAGAGTCCACGGGGACACTTGCGGGGACGGGACACTTCCCTACGCGTGCCACACCTGGACCCGTAACCTGCATGAAACTGCGTCCATCACAGCATTAAATCTATCTTAATCTTAATTTAGTACGACAAATAAAAAAAATAAGTTTGCTTTTCCATTATTTTAACAGATAAAACACACACAACACTTTCGCAACTACAAAACTCAGCGTCTGATATTTACTGTACTGTTTTGTTAAATCCATGACTTTTTAATGACTAACATATGGCTCTTAAATGATATTTCATTTGCAATAATTTGTTTTGTTAACAAGTGTAACACTGAACAGCACACAGCCCTGTTAGACGAGTTGTTTACACTTTAGGAATAAAACTGATGCCCATCAGACACTGACATCTAACCCCAGTCCCCTTCCTTTGTGCCGTCTGTCGGAATTAGGTTAAATGTTTTCTCCCCTTTCGGGGATAAATGCGCGTCGGCGGTAATACTGTGTGTATTGAAAATTATAGGGTTTTTATGTAGAAGTGAATAAAATAATTCCAGATGAGTTTACAACTACTATACGCGACGCTTCATCTAGTGTCAGCAAATGTCGGCAGTGTTTATTCAGACACAAAATGACCTACCTTGAATTGTCGGTATACTTGCTCGGACTTGTTCTTTTTTATATTCTGAGTTCCATTTGCACGGAGCACTTTACATATTCAGTCACTCCAAGCACTGGGCTGCCTTGTGCTGGCTTTACCAATACACGACGAAGAGCAATACTAAAACAAGACCGCAAAAATAAACCCGACGAGGGCTTTACAGCGCGGCTACGGTGCGCACACTTGCGCCTGTCTTGTGCGTGTGTGCAGACGTGCGTTCCGTCAGCGGCGGTGTGTGCGCACAGGCATCACAGGCGCAGCCGAGACAATGCTGCCCAAATTACACCGCCGTGCGTTCAGCCGACCCTCCCCGAGACCGAAACACTCCAAGGACAATCCGCAAAGGTGCAATGATGTCGCAGCGCTGTCTCTGGGAATAACTGTAAGCGTGTGCAGAAGAAGCGAGCGCAGCCCCATCCCTCGCAGTTAGAACCGCTCTCGGATCAGCTCCGCTATGTGTGAGTGGTGGTCCCCCGCTGGACTGCTTTCAGACTGGAGATGCATTTTACGTGTGACCGACAAAGAGACGAGGGGAGGGAGCGCGTGCAGGCATCTGTTCTGCATTTCCCCTTTGATCCACCGTCGACTCGTTTTTTCCAGCATTTTTTTTTTGTTCTTTGCTTCCTATTTAGAGCAGTTTCGGGAGTGCTGCCAGATCGCCCTGGCCCCGCTCATTATTACCATTTTTTTTTTGTGCTGGTTGCAAGTTCCAAAAAAACAACCATCTACGAGTCTGAGACAGACCTTCACACATCTGGGCCAAAACCATATATTTTCCCTTCCTCCTAGTGATCTCCTTCTGAAGTAGAGCTTACCACTTTTCCAGATGGGTGAAGCACTGACCAATGCAAAGGGAGAACACTATTCTTGGGTTTTTGCAAGATGTAAAAACATCTTGCAGAATATCAAGAATGCCTCATATTTGAACGGGTGTTGACGTCACCTGAGCACAATACAATTTGAGTCGCAAGTCAACAACCAAAAGCGTTACCTAAACTAAAAAATACGACGTGATCAGAGGTTGGGGCAAGTGCAGCGCAGTATAGTTTATTGCATTCGTCCATTTTCCTAATAACAAATTTGAATAAAATATATTAACTTAGATCAAGTCGCAGACAACCATCGAAACTCACACACAACGTGCTATTGTGTTCGCTGCACGCGAGGGTGGCCAGCGCATCCGAAACGGTAGTGCCGTTTCGTCTTATGGTTCAGATGGTTTCTTACAAATAAACTGCAATAACTCCATCTGTTGGCATGCATAGGCTGGTGCACACGAGCGCCACCCTGATGCGTCTGCAAAGCCACGTACACTGTACGTTCAGCTGGTCTGCCTACAGCGGAGACTGTGCTTGCTTTCGGTCTATTACATAAACGTGCACGCTCTTACTTAAAATTAACAATTTTATGAGTCGGTATGTCCTCATTTTAATAAATCTAAAAGGAAATTTAAAATAGGATCTGTAACATGTCAGCATGCATATCTTAATGGCGTCCTCAGGCAGTTGTCAGGGAATTAAACCTATAAACCGTATGATCTCTAGCAGAGCCCTTTACTCAATATACCTCGCGCTCGCTCGTGGTAGCGGTTATCGGCACGAGGACACAAAGGTGCACGTGCAGTGCCAGAGCTTGGTACAAATAATGGAATATTCCGGGTCAGACAGCTTCCTGAGTGCAGTGGGATAACACTCTGAAATTAAATATTGGAAAGCACATTTAACTGTGCGTGGTGGTCACTCGAGACGTGCATTCCCACGCGTTGCAACCAAAGTGTGTTCTTTTGTCGCTCAGGTCTCAGTGCCATTGGAATCTTGCCGTGTTGCTGTCTTCTGAGACTGTGTGTGTGTGAGTGTGTGAAAAAGAGACATGGTGAGCGCAAGACTGTGCCAGCACCCGCCTGCCCGCCTCATGCGTGTAATGCCGAGCTCTGTTGTCCCTTGAAGAACTGCCAGTGTGGATCCCACCGGGTATTGGAGTGGCTTGCTTGTGCCAGACTTAGCCCTATAAAGTTACTAGCCATAAAAAATTAGACACAGATTCTCTACAGACTGAGCCCTTTGTTTTATTATTAGCAGAAAAGTCAAAAGTAAACCCCGCCCCCTTCAGACCACAGCAGCTCCATCTCCTGTGCATGACCTTGTTCGCTCTGGGGGGCTTGCATGTCTGTTGCAGGGATGACATGAAGTTAGCGTGAATAACTTCCATACATCATCTGAATGGCGTGGCAGAGGAGCACATCGCCACAGAAGGCCATGATTCGGCCCAGCTGCCGCGCTCTTTGTCCTCAGTGCTGTTCAGCTTTGACGACCAGATGTTGGCGAGCGTCATGTTACCACCGCCCCCTCAGCAGCGCATGGTTGAGTTTGGTGGTGGCCCCAGCTGATGATGTGTGAGAGGATGGTGCGGAGTGTTACAGCTTTGGGCTCAAGCGTCCCCGCTGAGGTCTGCCTTGTGTTGTAATGCGGGCCTCTGTGTTTACTGGGCAGTTGCTGCTGTTTTTTCTACAAATGCCTGACTGCATTTTTGCAGTGTCCCAATGCATAAGACTTCACTTATGCAAGGTTAGGTTAATGTTATAGAAATGTTATTGCATGATGGGGTATGTTGCTCCGGTGATGTTTTCCTGCCATGCCTGTGTTGATGCATCTTGTTTCTGGAGTGGGGGGTGTCAGGGGGAAGCCGAGAATTCCCTGGCTGTTACAACATCCGTACACTTTCCATTTTCACAGCTGCGGTTATTAAATGTCTGCCGCCGGGTATTTGGGTTTTCCCTGCGTGGCTGTAAGGGTGTCGAATGGGTTGTGTTGGATAGCCCAAAGCTTGGGCCAATGGTTTCTGTCCGTGTGCCAGCAGTTTCCAAACCAACAATGCGTCCCTTAAAAACCAGCTGGTGTTAGAAGGATTTCACAGAGGTGGAAGAGACCTGTTTTGTCATAGGATATTTCCTACAGGGCCTCGTTTAATTTCCCTTTTTTTAAATGCACTTTTTAATTGCGGCAACAGTAAGTGTCTCCTGGCTGTGCGACTGGGCCGCGAGCTGTACTGGAATGACCTCGCCCGATCTGCAGGCAGACCAGATGGCGTGCTGTGCTGACCCATTCTGGCTATCACACAAGGGCCCAGAGGCCCATGGCAAATGCAAAAAAAGGAAATTCCATTCAAATGAGAATAAATGAATAAAAGAAAACAGGGAGGACAAGCCCAGTGCGGTGTTGAAATCATGTTTTTATGCCCTTGTCTCGGGTTCTGTGTTTTTGGACCGTGCTATGGCTTGTTGCTTTTGTAGCTTTGCAGAGTTCTGAGTCCAGACATGTTTGGTCTCACTGTCAAATACAGGGACAATGCTGACTATGCACGCACGTGCGTGTGTGTGTGTGTGTGTGTGTGTGTATGTGTGTGTGAGAGAGAGAAAAAGAAATACATGCCTCCCCCAGTTTTATCTCCTTCAACAGAACTATTCTTGTGCACATTCCTATGGATGTTTCAACTATATTAATAAATCATCACATCGTGTGTTTGATTTTCTGAATGGGGAAACAGGATTGTAATTCATGTTGTTCAGATTTCTTCCTTGTGTTAAGCCTCGATGGAACTGGACATTTCATGTACTTGTCAATGTAGGGCAGTAAAATGAACCCCACCCTTTACTCTGGAAAAATATGACAATTGCACAAAAACCAGCCAATGATGTTATTATGCAAAAAGGAAAGAAGATGGTTCCATGCAGATCTGCTTTGAGCAAGCCAGACTTTGTTCCTGAGACTCTGCGTTGGAGTTGTGCCTGTGGTTTTGGGAGGATCCCTCAGAGAGTACGGCCCAGGGCTGGATCGGATCTGCTGTCCAGCACTGCCTTGTTGTTCAGTTTGCTGTTTAACACGGAACCCTTCCCAGATAACAAACGTTGTTAATTCAACATTGAGTTTTAGTTATAAAGATTGTTTTATGGTTGAGGTTGACTAAAACTCAATGTTGAATTAACAACGTTTGCTATCTGGGTTCCCAACACGTTTGGCTTGGTGTTCAAGGCCTTCGAAGTGACACTATATGTGGAAAGTAAATATTAATATGATGGCTCCCAATGGACTAAATTATTTAATATGTTATTGTGGAGAAAGACGAAACAAGAGAACAAACCAAAACCCCTGGGTAGTTTTACAGCTGTGGGGGTCAGCCTCCCTTGGGTACCAACAAGGAGTGCCTTTATGTTCCAGTCTGGTTTGTGTTGGCAGCAGTGTGTGATACTATTAACAAGGGTCTGGGGATTCTGGCTATAGTGGGTCACCTAAGCTGATGCATCCTTCAGAGGGATGTCGGAATGCCATCCACCTGTTCATCTACCCATCCATCCATCCATCCTGATATGCACACTTCTGCATGGAAAATGACACAGCAATGCTGGGTGGGGTGAATCAAGTCCACCTGGATGGAAATAAGGGGGGTGGGGTTGGAAGACTGTGGACATAGTGTCCTGTTGGGTGGGTGTGTGTGCACGATCTTACCCAGGGCAAGTGGGCTGGACACTGGGAATCTGAATGGTCTACAGTCACACACTTGTCACATGGATCAGTGGAACCATCCTGATAAAACCCAACACGAGCTCTTTCACCTACTAGGACCTTCCAGAGGTTCCACAGAAAGAACCTTTCTTCTTCTTTCCCACACAAGACCATACGCTGTAAGTTACCCTGAAGTCTGACGCCAGCTCTCAAGGGTAGGTGGGTCAGATATGGTTCTTAATCTCAAGCAGTTTGTCTGTCATGTGACAAAAATACAGCATGTGCAATAAATACTACTGCCAATTGTGGTACTGGGGGGTAAAACCTTTGACAAAGTCGGGATATACTATAATGCATCCAGGTGTAATAAAGGATACAGGTGGGCGTCTGTGATGCTCAGAACACCTTGGGTCACTGTGATGTCTCACAATTATCATGTAGCCCACTTTGGGGTGAAGTGCAAGTGTTTAGAAAGAATTAATCAGTAAGGCACACAGGTCATAAAATCCCACAGACGTGTTCTTTTTTAAACAATGTCACATACAAATCAGTTTTTTTTTCCCAGAAACCATCATGAAAGATGTTACAAATTAATTCACATCCAAAGTAGTACATTTACAAAGTGACACTATAGTGTTTCTGTGATAATGCTCTGGAGTCAGAGGGGGAAAAAGATGGTGACCGAATCTGGTCAAAGGGAGTCAGTCAGGAAAAGGAGGAATAACCATGATGGATTTGGTAAATGAAGAAGTTTTAAATAAACCCGAGAACACATACATGTACAAAAGGTCACTGAGTCCAAACCACGGTAATACAAACACACCTTGTGAAAGCAGGAACACACACAAGTACTTACAGCAAGTGATGGTTCTGTGCAAGTGGTATTGGGCTCACATTTGTACTGCTGGTGTCATTTTGTTATCTGTCATGTCCCTGACCCTTGACTTCATGGCAACTGGGAAAATTCCCAAAGATTTACTTGTTTGTAATACAATGTTAAAGTTAACAATACAGTGCGTTTGAACGATTCTGTCCCAGTGGTGTAATTAACTAAATGAAGCACTTCCTAAATTTCACCCTAAAGTGAGGTTATCAAGGGTGACACTGAGCATGCTGCCTGCGGACACACACACACACACACACACACACACACACACACACACACACACACACACAAACACACCATGCCCTGTGCTTCACTATATGTCACGCATGGTAAATGTAAATGTCTGTTCGTACTGCTGGAATGATTAATGGATTTAGATCAAGGAGTCTATAATTTCCTTGGTCATGTTCCAAAGTCCTGCTAAAAAGCATATTAATTTAAGTGTTTATGAATCTATTAAACCGTATCTTAATTTACAAGAGCTGTCATTATAAAATCTATAAGGCATACCATTTTTGGTGAATAAAGAGTTCTGCTGGTAGTGCAATCCATTCACCAGACAACAGTGGAATGTTACTTTACTCATGTAAACGAGATAGTAAAGGAGACAGACTACTTTTTTAAGACAATAATACAGTATTCTCATTCTTGCTTAAAAAGCATTAAATATTGTAGTGGAGCATGTTCTTTATGTGTACAGAGCTGTGGGATAAAACTCTACTACATAAAATTTACCACTTGCTGTACAAAGTATTGCGTCGCCATGGGAACAGGTTATTTCCTGGGGTCAGCATAGAACCACTCAGTACTGCCCTGGTCGCACCTTTCACAAGGTGTGTTACAGTATTGTGCAGAAAAGAATGTGTGCTTTTTCTTTACAAAGCGTACCGGTTTCACAAGGCAGACTCATGTTTTATCTTTCACTGTAACAGAAGTAAACCAAAGATATTTCAATACCAGTTATTACATTGCTGACATCAGCACAACCTACAAACATCACATGGAGTAAAAATATTCCCATACATTTAGCATTTTTTTTCTTCCTTTTATATACTATTTTTTAATCTTGTTGGACTTCAACTGAATAAGGAATTATGATATTGAGGAAATGATAAACAGTCTACAAGCACATTTCAAAGATATGTGTAAAATCAAAAAAAAAAAACAATCTAATCATATCTCTGAAATCATTTTGCTCACAGAGCGTTTCTCATATCAGATACTTTCTTCTTAGGTTAATATAAAAATAGATAGGAAAAAATCTCTATGAAGTTTACAGTATTTAACAGTTGATCAAATAGAAGCCCCTTGTTTAACATGACTCAACCAGCACGAAGAGGCTGGAGGTTTTTCAGGGAATGAGGACGGAAGATAAAGTGTGATGCAGAGACTTGGTCACACCTGGTAGTGTGTCTGTGGTCTCAGAATGTGGCAGCATGTGTTCATCCTGCCTCACACAGAGAAGAGCCCACGGGGCTAAAGCAGCGTAGACACCTGCTAGCTTTGCTGTATTGGTGTATGAAGGTCTTACTCCACACAACTTCTGTGTTACCTGGTTCTCCTCATCCAAAGTTCACCCACGTGCCAGGAGCACAACGCCTCGGACAGATGTGTTGGCAGTAGACTGACAGCTGTCACGATTTTCACGGCTACCACCATCCATTAAGCAGGCTCCAAGCATTTTGTCATGAGGATTTTGTGTGGGTTTGAGTCATGCCAAACTTGCAGCTATCTGCAGTGTGACCCAGCACTCCCTTGACAAGATAAAGATACAACAACTGAACCTGTCTGGGTTTCCCAAACCACAGTGCCTGGTACATCGTAGTGTTCCATTGCAGCCCCACAAATGCAATTCCACAACACTGCCACGCGTGCATCTTTGCCTTACTGTAATCTAGGAGAATATGTGTCAGTTGGTGCCATGATCCGGCTCCACAGACACCAAGTCGAAGGACCCACACAGGTAATGCTGGAATGGCTCAGAAATTCTGTTCTAGTCTTGGTGACTTTTAACCCCAGGGTGGTACCTGGACCAGAATGGACAAGCTCACACCGTGAACCTTGCTGGCTCTTCTGTGCAAGGCAGACCTCATGGAGGTCCTGGGCCTAACAGCAGTGGGCTCGGTTCTCATCTTGGAGACACTAACAGGGCTTGTTCTGATGTGGCACCGCCACCCTAACATCTGAACACGGTGCTTACTCTGCTCCTCGCTGACCGGTACTCTTGTCCTTTCATGCCTGCTGTCCTTTAGTCCAGCGGCTGAAATAAAGGGTTACTGAGTCAGAGCACCAGTGCCTCCCTCCCCCATTGGGGCATCAACGCCTGAACCCTAAAACCAGAAGTTCAGTACGTTGGGTAAAATAAACAAGAGTGTTTGCACGTTTATTATTCTGTGATTTTTATAGTTTGGGTCACATGGTGCATGCTTTGCTGTTAAAAAAAAAAAACTCTTCAGCTATATAGAAGATACGGGAAACACTGTACTAAACGCAGGTACACAAAGTTATAACTGCTGTAAAAATACAGATAATTTAAAAAAACATCCGTGTTAGACAGGAGCTGCTTTAGTAAACGTGCTTTACTTAAAGGCCTGCACTGTACGCACTCTGCTCCAAACCCATATGCTTTTAACAAAAACTAGGCAGTAATTGTATTAAACGAGGACAGCGGGAGGATTGAAAGGGTCAAATTTTCAACACCATTAACTCAGACCGAATGGCTTTATACCATTATAATACTGTGCATTTTGCACAGGGTTCTAGGTTTTCTCTGCCAGAATACTTTACATATGAGCAGAAAAACTGAACGTATTATGACGCTCAGAGATAGATTAGATATAGTATCAGGGGAGGTGTGATTTCACACAACTTGTAATGATAGCAAGACAATAAAAATGACAATGTGTTCCCATCTAGACACCAGTCTGGTCTCGAGGCTTCTGATGCTGGATCTGTGGCACTGTAGTTGACCCTGGCATCTTATCTCATCAGTTTGATACACACAGATGGGCCCTGTGCTTATCTCCCTCACCAAACACTGCTGTGCTTCAGAGGCGTAGTCAGTAACTCTGTTTCTCTTTTGGAGAGCAAGTGTTTTTCCTGAAGCTCAATTCTCAAGATTAACAGCATTTGGGAACATCAGTGTCTTCCAGGACAAAAACCTAATTTTCCATTCGAGTGGCTTCAACTATAGAAGTCCAGCGTCCTTACAGACACAAAGTAGTCATGGTAAATGCATTTGCCTTCATTATCCATGATCTTTTTGCTTTTAAAGACACACTGATGTTTGACCACACATGGACGATAACTGAGCACAGGAGCTTGTGGCAGTGTCGTGTTGGTGCCTGTAGTGCCTATAAGGCCCAGATCTCCCTGTTTCTGAGCACAGCTCAAACAGTCGGGCTCAGCAGAAGGGGTGGCAGTGAACTGAAAAAGCGGGAGGACGCTAGGTGTAATGTTTGACTGTGCCAGCCTGCTGTGCCCACTACTGGCATGGGGCTTGTGCTGGAATCAGCTGTTATGGGTTTACGGCCAGGAAGCAGGTCTTAACCTCCTGTCACAGAAAGGTTTGGATTAACAGGTCTGACTGGCAGTCCAGCAGACCGCTATGTCGGATCCCTCTACTCTGTGGGTGGTCAGGCAGACCAGAGCCATGCCTGCCACTTTAACAAACCCTCACAATGGAACATGTGGAATCATCCAGTCCTGTGTGGGTCCACTTCTAACAACAACCTGATGCTGTCAAGTTTTGGGGTGGAAAGGATTTAACTTCAAACACCAAAGATTGGCTGTGAGGCGGGGGGGGGGGGGGGGGGGGGGGGGGGGGGGGGGGGGGGGGGGGGGGGG
>JABJVR010001365.1:0-19176 GCA_025773905.1 Chitala chitala
AAACTACGCTGTTATCTTGGTTTTATCTGCCCCGGTCTTTTATACACAACTGGCAAAAAACAATACATTTCTTTAATTCTTGGGTTCAAATCGTAAAAAAAAAAAAAAAAAAAAAAAAAAAAAAAAGATTTTCATGTCTAGGTGTGTAAAAATCATCATTCCAAATGCAATTCAGGTGATTTTCGTGAAGTTATGCTAGGCTGACCATTACCAGTTCTATTCTCACAGAAAGCTTTGATTCTCAAAGCAGTCTGTGGTGGTTAACATGCGTTTTACACTGTGATGGAGCAGGATTAGAGACTGTACAGCCAGGAGGGGAGATCTCAGCTGAATGCTGGGGTGGAGGGGGGGCTATGCATAGACAAGTGAGACTTACGAATGCAGGCCGTGGACCCCCCCTTCTACTTGGGCAGACATGGTTCTCTTCTCAAACTTCAGCTCTCCAGAGTACATCATGGAACTGAAAAAGAAAAGGCCATTATTCCAGAAAATGAATGAATGCATGCACACATGTACTGAGTCAAGGCTCACACAGGGCTGCTAGCTTCAAGATACACCTTCACTCAATTTTAGGGCACTCTTCACAGAAACTGCAAGCAGGCACTTACCGTAGGATCGACAGACTCTTGGCCCCAATGTCCTGGCAGCCATGCTGGATTCCAGCAATGAGGTAGGGGACAAACTTGTGGATGGAGCCCTTGTCCTGGACAGACCCAGACACTCCCTGAGCCACCTTCACCTTGTCCCCCTCACTGTTCACAGCACAAAAGCAGACAGGAGTTAAGAGGAGGTGGGAGCAGGTGCCAGCGAGGGGTTTACACTAACCCTACTCCCCCACCATCCCGACCCACTGGTGCAAGACTGACCTGAAGTACCGCTTCTGACTGCTGCTGTTCTTCTCCATGGCATCCAGCGAGCCCATGCCGCGGTACTTTTTTAGCCGGACGCCATCCGAGAAGAAATATTCTCCGGGGGCCTCCGTGGTGGCAGCGAGCAGCGAGCCCATCATTACTGGAATAGAGGTGAGTGGCTCGTGTGAGCGCCTTCCAGGAGCGTGAGCAGTGCGACAGAGCCACAGAAGCTTTACCTGTAGATGCTCCCAAAGCCAGAGCCTTCACCACGTGGCCCACGGTCTGGATGCCACCATCCGCGATGACGGGCACGCCGAATCGACGGGCATATTCGGCGACTTTGTACACTGACGTACCCTGGGGTCTTCCACAAGCCATCACTGATGAACAGAGGGAGGGAAACAGACCTGGAGCTAGCGGGGAGCAAAGAACCCAGAGAATAGACGCCAGGGCGCTACAGCGCAGAGGCGATTCCGCCCCCCTGCTCCCCAAACTGTGCTGGCTGTTGATGTGAAACAGGATGTTGCAGTATAAGCTCTGGTCCCTCACCTTCCTGGGTGATGCAGATGGACCCGCAGCCCATACCAACCCGCAGTGCATCCACTCCTGCATCAATCAGGTTCTTCGCTTGGGCAGCAGTCACAACTGTAGCCATGGAAACAAACAGTACAGGCACACAAACTAAAAGCTCCACAGTGGAAGAAACTTCAGAAATTACAGAAACTGCCTCAAACTACCCCTTTCTGCTACTTTACCTGCAGTCAAAAACACACATACATACCATTGCCCCCAACCACCTGAAGTTCTGAGTATTTCTGTTTGATATAGTTGATCATGTTAATCTGGTAGACAGAGTTGCCTTGTGATGAGTCCTAGAGAAAAGTCAAAACCACATATATAATTAGTACACAAGCATAGAGTGTGTGTGTGTGTGTGTGTGTGTGTGTGTGCGCGCGCATAGGTGACCAGTTGAATGAGTGTGAATGTGCAAGCTTGTTTTGAGGATGTGAGTACGAGCACATGTGCGCGCACACACACACACACCCACGCGGTCTGCAGTTCCCTCAGACCTACCAGAACCACCACGTCCACCCCGGCCTGCACCAGCAGGTCCAGACGGTACTTGTCGTCCTCCCTGGTTCCAATGGCAGCGCCACAGAGCAGCTGTTTACGGGAGTCCTTGGAGGCCAGAGGGTACTCGCGGTTCTTCTTCAGGTCCGTACGGGCGATGATGGCCACCAGCTCGTCACTGTCATTCACGATAGGCAGTTTCCCTGGGCCACGTCAGAGGCAAAGCAAAAACAACGTGCATCACAGCTCTCGCCATTGCAATGGCTACCAACACGCAGTGGAAGGAAGCGCTTTTTAACACAACTCACATGGAGTAATGGGGCTGTAACCGCGCACACACACACACACACACACGCACGCGCACGCTCCCTCATGCCCTTCAGCACAAAGGTCACTGCACCTTCATACGTTCACAGACGCACGCGAACTCCCGCCACACTTACCTTTTTTACTGCGCTGCAGTATGTCATTTGCCTCCTTCAGAGTGACCCCAGCTGGGGCAACAACCAGATCTTCCCTCTTGGTCATCGCCTGCAATAAATGCATGACACAGAACTCAACATGGGTGCTTACATCCATATCAGGTAAACAAAGAAGTATGTGTCACTGTGTAGTCTGTCTGACTGGGCCGGCCCGCTTACACACACCTCCTCCAGGGGGCGGCTATAGTCCTTCTCGCTGAGGAAATCGATGTCCCGTGATGTGACGATGCCCACCAGTTTGCCACCCATCTTGCCCGTTTCTGTGACGGGGATGCCCGAGAAGCCGTGCCGGACTTTGGCTTCAAATACATCACCCACCGTGTGGCGCGGGCTCATGACCACGGGGTCCGTGATAAAGCCCTGCTCGAATTTCTGCCATGCGAAAAGTGAAACATATCTATGCAACTTCCGAGGAGACGGTCGGCAGGCTGCCAACGCGGTTTAGGGACATAAAAGAAAATAAAAAATTTTAATAACAGCGCATATACATACGCCATTTCTCACCTTGACTTTACGCACTTCGTTAGCCTGAAAGTCCGGAGTACAGTTGTGATGTATGATTCCGATCCCACCCATGAGCTGGAAACAGCAATCAAAAGTGTAAAGTGAAGAATTTCCCAATGGTGGAGGTCATCAACACGAGAGGGTGTGGGGGAATACTTACTGCCATGGCAATGGCCATTGAAGACTCAGTGACAGTATCCATAGGAGAGGAGATCAGGGGTGTCTTCAGGGTGATTTTCCTGGTCAGGGCAGAGGTCAGGTCCTGCAGGATGGAAATGTAGACGCTATTCATAATATCACCACTAGGGGTCAGGCTTGAGCTATACAGCAAAACAGCATTCCATTCGTATAAAGCACATTTTGTACGTCTAAACATACTGTCATAACTTTATATAAAAAGCATAGTTTAAATAAACAAACCAAAAATTACCATCAATCCAGATCTTTAAATTTAGTTGCACACAGACACACAAAACAAGAAAGTGCATGGAATCTGACGTTTTGCATGAACCATACCAACCATATGGACCATATGGCTGTTTTCTCATGGAAAACCTCCATGAGAAAACCTCACCATCTACCTCCCCATCTCAGAAAAGGCTGCACAAACACAACACGGTTGTATCTCCCATAACCAAGGTCATTTTTAACTACTCCAATAATGGTACTTAAGTCATCTCAAAACAAAGGACGGCTTTCATGGGACTGTAAAACCATGTGAGGCAAGCCAAGGTAACGTAATTAATCATGAATGTTGACCTATAAAGTGCTGGATTCTACCTACTGTAAGTAGCTTTTGAAGACTGGACTTGCTACAGAAACTCCTAAGGGTTACAGCTAGTAAAAACAGGCAAGAGGCAGGTATAGGCCCATTTCCAAACTACACCCTTTCTGCTGAAAGCCTGTCTGAAGCTGGTGTACAAAGTGGTAGGAGAATCACAAGCAAGTCATCACAGATGCTTACAGGATCTACATTTGACAGGAATGAAGCAAATCCTGCAATTATAAACACAGGCACAGAAGCTTGGCTCAAATACAACAGCTTATAAATTAGACTGAGAGAACGACGGCGTGCTCTTCAGCTAACAAGCACCACTTACTCAAGTGCACAGCCTCCGAAAAATAACACAAACAACTGGAAAATTACTGCAGCCAGGAAACCAAAAAGAAAGTTTAGCCAATGGGCTTCTAAATGGGGCCTGTGGTGCACAAAAGGACTGTCGAAACAAGCCAATTTGTCTAAAAATAGACTCAAGTACAGAGAAGTGCAGCAGAAAGAGTAACAGGGGTGTTGTCTGGACACAGTGGGAACACTGCTCTGCAGTTCGGCAGTAACTCGGAGGTCACGCTATAGTTAGGCCGTGTACCCAGGATGTGCCACAGTCTGAGCGTGCCTTTACAAAACCTGGCTGCAAGAGCATTCGCATGAGTGCATGCAAAGATAGTGGTGTGCATTTCAGAGTGGTCCAATCTTCAGCCATTAGTACTGAGCAACAAGCACAACAGACATGGAAACTAGATTCTGCCGATGTCAGAGCACAACCAGCAGAAGGCAGGCCTCTCTAAGCACGTCGGCCTGTCGTGTCTCGCAGGCAACAGCACAGGGCTGCAGAAGCGGCACGACTTACCACTTCGTCAGACGTGAAGTCGATGAAACCGGGCAAAATCAGGAAATCACTACGGGCAAAAAGAGAACAGGAAATCAGGCGAGCTGGAACTAAACAGGACATAACTGCATAAACAAAACAATAACTGTTTGGAAAATAACTACAAAAAGAAGAACCAAGAAGTTCAAAAAGCTGACCTGGGTGACACACAAAAGAACTCATGCCATTGAAAGGTCATGGGCATAATCATTATAAATGGGATACCTGGTGCCGAGAGATTAAATAGTGAGACTGTGTGGGGTGTTTTCACCACACACAGTCCGATGCAGCCAAATGTGTGATTAGGATGGGAGGCTCTTCCCCAGAAAGCAATCATCCTGTGCACATGTACACAAATACATGCCCAGTTTCTCTCCAATCAAAGCCTCTTCTCCAGTCAGATAAGGAATCGTTAAGAAAGGAGCGCCCCAAAGTACGCTTCAGAACAGAACTGGTTCTGTTTTGGTACCTCCTCCCTTAAGGTCCAACCTGTGCTTCATAGGAAGTCACAAAGGAGCAAAGCCAGGAGTTACTGGAAGGTCAGGGCAATTAAAATATAAGTGGCAAGATTTTACAGTTAAACAATGATGCACCAACAGTTAAAATGACTCAAGTGAAGCTGTGAACCAGTCCAGCACAAGGCAACACCCAGCAGTGGAAAAATCGCCAGCAGCAATAGATTCTACACTTACCTAATAAGAATGCTCCAGTGCTAGTTAGTCAAGACCAATATTAAACGTTAAATAAACCACTTACACATTCAAGACCCAACATTGTCTTTAAGATGAGCATATTAAATACTAGTCTTTTTTTTTTTAAAAAAGTATTGATAACATTGCTCTTAATCAAATGCGCTCAAATCAAGTTGCTAAAAGTAAATGCAGTCCCATGACTCATCTTAGAGCTTTTATACAAACAGCCTCCAGATCTTGCCTGAAATCCTTGTTTCAAATTCTTGTGAACCTGGGAACTGACATCATGTTGTTTTGACAATAGTACCCGTTTGGAATATCTCACACTGCAGCAGTACAAATGGAACATTAAGTTAGTGCTTTGATTCTTCAGATTCTCAAGTTGAACTTGACAGAAGCCAGTTAAATGTGTCGGTGGGGTTTATTTTTACACCACTGCAGTGGTACTGGAACATGAAAAAGTTGCATATGTACTTAAGTGGAAATTAAAAAACAAAAAATAAAAACCACAAAAATATGCCATTGTATAGTAAATGTAACTGTCATAGTTAAGCTTATGTCCAGTTAAAACTGACATACACAACAAAGAACTATAAAATCAGTTCACTTCACATTCATGGAACTGTATACTTATGAAACGGGAAGGATGAAAGAGCTCGGGTTTCTATGGATACCATCTGGAGGTTGCTATGCAGCACAGCCTCGACAATCACAACAGCCCTACTGGTGTGGCGATGACCTGACTGTAAAGCATATACTGAAAGAGTTTTAGTTCCTACTCACAGTGTACAGCACATAAACAGCTGTGGAAGCACTCCACCATTACAGTTTCCCTCATAAAGAATTATTTTGGTTGCTGTGCTCCAATCCGTGCAATTTTCTCTGACTCTATGGCAACTGCATTTCTGTCCATAGCACAACACAAACGTAAGGGCTCCTCTTCAGCACCGCAATTAAACCATTTCCAGTAAAAACACAAACAATAAAAACACAAACTTGATCACGTTCAGAAGAGGACGCGACCTTTCACCCTTGGACTCGTCTAACGATGCCACAAGCCAGTCATGTGAAGAGCACTACTGCCCAGAGGAAACTACATTACTGACATTGAGGCACAAAGACCAGAACTGATTAGAATTTCAGTGTTCCACATCAAATTATGCTCATGTGCTACTAATCAGGATGGGGCGGGTCACCTGACTGCCACCACTCCAACAGTTAAAGCATAGGCTAGCACAAAAACTCACCTAGACAACACGCCTTGCAGTATTTTGTCTAGTAAGGCATTGTTTTGTCAGCCGTAACCATGCATATGAACACAGAGACATTCACATGGATTAGGGGAGAAAGACCCCAGTGAATGTGAAGGGGTGACTGTAAATAATATTCATGCATCCAATGATGTAGCCACAGAAAAACAGCTTCGCAAGTTTCTCTCCCTCGCATCTTTACATGCCTAACGGTCAACTCGTTTATCCCGTGACTGTGTCAATCATCGCAGTCTTTTTCCACACTTTCAGAAGTACTGGGAACACCATGTTTTGGACCCATTATTAAATATGTAAAATTAACACTTAAAAGATACTGCGAGAAACACAAGGTTCCACGGTCACAACGACGGCCAACGCGTGAGAGAGGCTGGTTGCTGACACAAAGATGCACAGAGTACCTAAGCGTAGATCCTACAGTTCTACTTATTTAAACTACAAATAGCTTTTATTAAATGTGTAGCATGCACTCACACTGACAAATACAAAATAACATATTTACATATGATTTTATGTGATAAAATATACAAACCACTTTCAGTACTATTTATATATTTTTGGCTTACAGGTTTCAAGCGATCTTTCAGCAATTACCAAAAACATTCCCATTTAAATGTTTACGGCCAAATCATGGATAACCAAAACCATGAATGCCAAATTCACAAATCGCGGTGACTGTATACTACATTACATTTCTGCATGGGCTCTCACACACCTGCAGAGACCAGTCGTATGAGGGTTTGCAGCTGTGTGTAAACCCAGTCAGAACAGGGTTGGGCAGTCCTGCAGTAGGGCTGGGAATCAGCCCTGACCTCACAATTCCATCCGGTTTCAACTCACAGGTGCCCAATTCGATTTAAATTTGATCTGATTCAATTCTGATTTCATTTTGCAAAAATATTTTTAGAACTATTTGAGAGTCAATTCATTGTGTAGCTTAATAAATTTAAAAAATATATTAAAAATGTAACTAATGAATAAGTGTAGTTATCCCACAATGTCCACTACCATGTAAAAAAATTTACAACAGCATTTTCTTGTTAGGTCTTTTTCTTAACGTCAAACAAGGCAAGAAATTCAGATTTGAAAACTGGGGAATCCTTTTTGTTACATTAACACACATATATGAGGCTGTTTTCATATAATCAGTTTTAATGAGAAAAAGCTTAATGCATAAATTCTTACCCTGTATAGTAGATGTGCCACCATTCTTTATATATTTAATATCAATAAACTTTGGGATTAATGTGGTTCTCTTAGCATTTTTAAGAGCAATATTATTTTGGTTTATTATTTGTGCTTTACTTACTGAAATAAAAAGGCAGAAGACATTTATATATTGGTGTGTCTATATATTCATACATGTATAATTATATCTACCAATACCTATTTATCAATACACACATAATATCTGATGATAGTTATGACCCCACACATTATTTACAATTAGTCATATTATCAGGAAAACAAAAAATTATACATTTAGAAATTATCTCATGTTAATCATATCATAGGTTTCTATGAAGATGAAGCAAGCAGTTTAAGATTAGTTTAGTTTATTGTTCTGATTCTTTGTCAGCAGTTAATAATAATGATACATTTTGTGTGAACAAGGTCTGGTTTATAAAATACAGTATCCATTACATTTAAACAGTATTGCCATGCCAAGTTTTTTTTCCCCCATGTTAAGACTATTTGAATCCCCCAACCTAAACCCTGTTCCAAATGAGTTAATGTGAGTGATGTTGCTTTGCATCATAGGGACTTCTCTACAGTTCATTTGATATAGACTGAAGTTTTTAAATTTGTAAATGATTACAGCAGTTACAATTACTTTTAGAGAGCCACCTTCTGCAATCATTGTTAAGTGTCAGTAGCTTACCTTTAAATTTACCCTACATTAAATAAGTCAACAGATGAGAGGGGGGGGAAAAAAAAAAAACACCACCTATACAATAAGAGGATCGATACAAGAAATATCTTGATTAATTATTTAAAAAGAAAAAAAGAAAATTAATTTTTTTTTGTCCCCACCCCTACCCTGGAGACCCCAGGCAGTATAGGATTGTGCACACCTGCAAACCCCAGTTGGTACAGACCTACACACACACCTATAGACCTCAACTGGTACAGCCTCATACACACCTGCAGACCCCTGTGTGTACAGACTTGTGTGCACCTACAGACCACAGTCAGTATGACCTAACTCAGTTTTGTCCATCAGTTGGTGGCTCATGCAGATACAACACAGTTAAATAGCCAGCAAGCAAAATTTATAAACAAAAAAGCATATTTCATATGCATTTAACAACACACATGGGACTTCATATGGAAGAATGTATATGTTCGTAGTTACCATGTTTAAGTGATGACAGGTGAGTATACAGTCAATAATTTACTCACTCGCAAGTCACTCCGTGCCCTTTAGAACAGAGCTCATCTGCTGTGAGTCCATCAAAGCGGTGAGATGATCTGCCAATTTAAAATGTGTTTGCCATCACATGGAAAGCACACCCGTGCCACAGACAGACACGAAGTGCACCTTTCCAGACTGAACTTACTTGTATGTCAGACCGTCTCCTATGGCAAAAAGCTGCTGGGCCGTCAGTCCATCTTCAGGGACGTATCCTGTTCCTCCACTGATCAGGTAGTCAGCCATGCTGCCCAGTGAAAGAGAAAACAAACAACCCAATAGTACCGAACACGTTCTGATCTGCAAGCGGACATTCAGCTTCTACTCGCCACGTACTGTTTGCTATTATAACAACATTTATTTGCAACCAACCATCAGCTGTCAGAGAAGGAAACCAATCCCGTGAAAAACAAATGAAAAGAAAGATCACCAGTATTCCGCACTAAATGTATTAACAGTTACAGTGGTTATTTAGTGGGCTATAGTGCAGACTTGTCACCATCTAGTGTTTCTCATGGATACATAATGTTTTGACGTTTTTTTTGTATTTTATTTCATTTTTATTTTGACGTTATTTGTGAAGTCAACTAAGTGAACACAGGAGGACTTTCAGAAATACTGCGTTTCTTAAGCGTCCAAAACGTCACTCCTTATTTCCACAAAAACATAACTCCTTACTAAAGCTCCACTTACAATCTTCCAAAAGCATTACTCCTCACTAAACCCTTACTTAAAATGATCCAAAATCATCAATCCTTACTAAATCCTCACATACAGTGGTGAAAAAAGATTCACTCCTTGCGAAATTTTCCGTTACGCTGGTCCCAACAGTTTGATCCTTGCAAAAAGCTGACATCAGCTTTCATCTGGTTTTCCATCGACTCGTCACTATCACCGACACAATGAAATACAGCTAAGCTAAGTGGCTATTCTATATCTCAGTGCTTCCAAAATAATTCATGCAAGAATATTCGGTTCAAGTTCACAGTACTGCTGGCAACAAAATATGCAACTGAACATACTAGAATCCTATTTTTGGCACCAGCGAATTCCCTAAAAACGTGTCCATTACAAGCGGAAAACACATATCTAACCTACCGATAGGCACAACAAGCGAAATAATTCAGTTTTATACGCTACTACGATTTTATTACATACGTGCTTTTTCACGTCCATTATAAGCACCTAACTTGCGTATCCTTAAAAGCCATTCACACGCACTTCTCTCGGGACAACTTTCTCTCAACTTAGAAAACAAGTGGCAATTTGACTTGCGGAGAATAAACAGAAGACACGTGTTCACCTATTCCCTATTACAAGTGGCTGACGTGACGTCCGCGTGCCGATTCCTCGTGGGGGTCTCCGGTAGCAGGTTTCACGCGCGCACGTTCCTGAGTGATGCTGGGGTCCCTAACGCGACTGTGTAGTCGTGCGCGGTGATTGCAGGTTATGAAGAACGGGACCCTGACCACGTCACATCCTCCAGTCAGCGAAGCCGCACACGTGGTGAGGAAAACACGGGAGCTGATTTAACGCTTTCTTGTCCTTAGTTGACCCACACACTTTTAGTGATTAAAAGTAATGTATGTAATGTAATAAGCATGTTTACAATTAGTGTCTTAATATGACCGTGTATACACACGCGTATATTTACTACAAATGGTTCTTTAAAGCTGATACAAACTTCGTAACCATTTAACACTAACTGCTTGTTTTCGATTTAATAACAGCACTGTATGAATCAGACAAACGATTGGGCTAAAATGTTATAACATTCGTCTTATGATGATTCAGGGAGATCATCGTTTCTCAAAAATGTAATCTCACAAGCCTATACTTGTCTGTGTAATATTTTACAAGTGATTGTCCATTAGAGTGTAGGTTCAACTAGACTCGCAGCATCAGGGCTGCCAACTCTCACGCATTGAGCGTGAGACACACGCATTTGCCTGTCTTCACACGCCCTCACGCCATACCTCCGATTTCTCACGCAAACAACCACCTTCAACTCCGCCGCCCGCCCCCGGACTGGAGCTGTAGTCCACCCAACGCCACCAAATCTCCCTAAATCTCACTCCGACGTTTTTACAAAAGTTGGCAGCCTTGCAGCATTCTTCTTTGGCAAGGAAAGTATTCTTTTGAATGACTTACAACATGGCGTAATTATCACAAAACAAACGTGAGCTGCTAGTAGGATAACAGGTTAAACAAGCTGCCTTTCTTCTACATGGAGATAATACCTAAAATAAATGCAGGGACTTTGCTCTAATTCCCCAAGTCGAACTCGTTATCAACAGAGACCACACAGAGCTGTGAAGACAGATAATAGGCTGGTATGAGGTGTTGTTTAGCTGTTTCAGTCTGTGTCAGAACCCTCTGTTATTCTGGCACAATAGACCTGGAGACCCAGTGACTAATATCATCAAATCAGGCGCTTGAATACAGTTCCCACATCTGTTTCTCAAACAAATTAAACCCTTTCAAGTCATTCAAATGGGGCTTTGTAAATACTAAACACTATCCTGTGTACAGTGCTAAATCTATTGTCAACATGACCAAATCCTCAGCGTTCAGTAACACACATATTTTCATTTTTGATATGAATCCTGGTTTGCTGGTGGAAGCCTTCTACATTCAGGAGTATCCTTTTATCTTGTGTTTTTTATGGGTTGTTTTACTTCCTTAGGTCAATAAACGTAATTAATCAACGTGACACAAGCAGTCAGTTTGATGTAAACTGTTGTATTAGGAGATGGTTTGTGAATGTCTAGAGGTACTTTAAGATGAAATATTTCTCTGTGTCTCATCTGGGTGAATAACAAACTGAAAATGTCAGAGGGCCTAGAAGCTGTGATGAAGCACAGCATCCCATCAGGCTGCACCATCAAGACTAACCCTCAGTAGTAAAAAAAAAAAAAAAAAAGTTGGAAATAAGCAGTCAGTGTGTTTTGTCTCAGTCTGAAGTCTCAGATCATGGAGGAGGTCAGGATGGTGTTAGCACCAGCAGCAAGAATGACCACAGCAGACAGCTCAGACTAACATTACTGGGTGCTTGTTGTCAGGTTGTCTGCCATCCACCAGGCATCTCTGACTCCTTGTCATCATGTATCTCTCATTTTGTGTCACTAAGTATTACGTTTTCTGTTTTAACAAGCATCTCTTGTCTTATGTGATCAGATATCTAACATCCTATGATATCAGGTATCGCTCATCCTCTTTTAATAGGTGTCTTTAATCCTGTGTTAGGATGTATCACCTTAGTAGGTATCTCTCTTCTTGTGTCACAAGGTATTTCTCATCTGATGTCTTTCACAAAACTCCTAAGAACCTGGCTGTGCAACATCTAGGTCAATTCTTAAAGAAATTAATCAGTGGTATAGAACTGACAACTTTCAACAGTTTTTGTGCAGTTTCCAAAATTGTTTTTTTTTCTTAAGCAGATCACCTGTGGATGTAGATTCAGCTCTCTTGATAACTTACAAATCATTCTATAACAGACTTTCACCTGATAATTTCACTACAACATTCTGAGGCTTCTTATACTCTGAAATCATTTAGGTTATGAAGTTAATTCATTAACACATGAAAACATGTAATGTAATGTGTGGGTACTTGTAGAGTATTTAATAATCCTGAGGTGTTAGATTTCACTTAGTAACCTTGATAACATTTTCATGATAAAATCTATTCAAACATATCTGCACACTCAAGCTTACAAATGTTGTAAAACTTTTCAAAAGGCAATACTAGTGTTAAATAAACCTCATAATTAGATTCATTGATATTATGAACACGTTTTCAAGTGTGTTGTAACTGCTTATGCATTTTGAAATTATACAGGCATTTTTTTAACATTTATCTTTCTGTTTAAAGTCAGCTCCTGCCTTCTTTGTATTGTGGTTGTGTTGCTCCAATGTGTGCCACTTGAAGGATGTTCTCACAACTAGAATTAGAATTTCATTGTGTTCTTTGAAAACAGAAGACAATAAAAACTGAAATTGTCCCGCCTCCACCTACTCACTACTCCAGCCCTGAAAACAGAACTTTGCCCCAGTAAACCTGCAGTAGATTTCTTCAGGGTGCAAGTGGCTGTCTTCATTTTTATTTGTGTATTTGTGAGTGTGTTTATTTTTATTTGTGATTTTTAAAAATTGCCTTTTGTTTCTTCTCCCAGAGGTTCATGGCAGAGGATGCATGTTTATTCATGCTCAGTCAAAGCACGCCTCTTTGCACACACTACCTGGAGACCGGGAGAAGAGCCTTGTGGCCATGCTGTGGTTTATTCCCCAGAGGTGACCCCTGTAAGGCCTATCAACACATTAGCACTTCTATCTGGAGGTTCTACAACATCCACAGAACACGTCTGTCTTGCTGAGTCACTTATGCATGTGCATTTATGCCTCTCAGTAATTTGCAGGGGCACCCAGGTGTTTATGGCCAGTCGGTGACTTCAATGGATGTGGACAGCAGACTTACTGTGATTCAGCCCTCTAAGTAACTGAAAAATTATTGTATAACAGACTTTTACCTGGTCATTTTATTACAACATTCTGAAGTTTCATATACTCTGAATAATTCAATTATTCAAAGTTCAATGTTCTTTCATTAACATGTATAGAGATGTAATGTAACGTGTAGGTACATGTAGGTTTTTTCATTATCCTGAGGTGATAAATTCCATTCAGTAACCTTGTTAACATTTTCATGATAAAATTGGTTCAAATACTTCTGTACTTTCAAGACTACAAGTGTTATAAAATGCTTTTAAAAGTAATTCTATTGTTAAACTCATATTTGCATTTCATTGGTTTTATTGTACAACCTGACCACGTCATTTTCAAACGTGTTGCAACTGCTTACGTTAAATTATATAGACTTTTCTATATTTATCTTTCAGTTTAAAGGACTTATGCTGCTGTCTTTTTGCAGTTATTCTTCATAATGTTTTCACCTGCAGAATGTCATGAAAGGCATGCAGGAAACCTGGCCAGTACGACCCTCTGTGTTAGTAAAGGGAATGCTCTGGGCACGGGAAGAAAAGGCTGATTTCCATAACCAAATCACGGGCCCAGGCTACTTCCCAGATTGCTCACCTCTCAGGTTCATAACCAGCCTGAATGCGTGTGGCACTGTAGCGCTGTGCCGCCGTCTCGTGTCCGTGACCGTGGGGGTTTCCGTGGACAAGAAGCCCAGGGATGTGGTGTTCGCCCTCCCTGGGGGAGTGTCGCAGCCTGGCAGGTTCCGTGTCCCCCACAATCCTCCGGTAGTCGATTTGGTAGGATTCCCGCTCTCCATCTCCAAACCTGTCGTACCCATGTCCCTCCATTTGTGGTGGTCTAGGCCAGTGGCCTCCACTCTTCTCTCTGATAAACGGAGGTCCTTTGTCCTTCTCTTCTGTGTCTCTTTCCAAGGCACTGTGAGATTTCTGGTCATTCAGCAGTCGCTCACAGCAGCTTTGTAACCCCTAGGATGGAGTCGGACTGTTATCAGCAGCTCTGCGTATATTTGCATTCCTGCTAAAAGGACACAATACCAAACTTATTTTTTGTTTTGATCCTCCCTGCTTTCCCTTTCTCTTTCCCAGCAGACTGCCTCAGCACCTGCCTATTTTCACAAAGTGGGAGAGCTGGAACTCCTGGAGAGAGCTTTGTGTTCCAGGAGATGCCCAGGAGATGCCCGCAGGATGCCCAGGTGGCTGCCGGCAGCAGCGCTGAGATGGAGCTCGGTCTGACGCTCCTCCACCTGACCTTGTGAGGCTGCTCTAGGAAGAAGGCCTAACTGGGGAGGCCTCCGTGGCAACGTGATTGCCTGAGCGTCTGTTCAACAGCCTGCAACTTCTGAGCAAGCTTAACGCTGTCCCTGACACGAGCAGACGTCACTTTGGCAAAGAGGATTGGAGACTTAGAGAAGGGGGCTGGAGTATGTGGGGAGGTGGCACTTAAACACACTTTCCCCGCCTGTGTGACCGTGGCCACTGCATATGCGCATGGGTGTGTTTGCCTGTGTGTGCGTCTCATGATAAGTAGACCTTGCACTGCTGCGTAAAAACAAATGCAAATCCCAGAGCAGCTTCCCCTGTGAGGCCTGGGAGAAGCCTGGGACTTTGCAAACACCATCAGCAACAGCTGAACACCTAGAAAGTTCAGCTACAAACTTCAAGGGGTCAAAACACACGCTTGGTGAAAGCAGTCCAGCTAAATGACAGGTTCCTTTCTCTGATTTTTATCTGCTGGTAATTTCATTTACACCCTGCAGATTTACTTTCTAAATATGTAGCTATTTCACGTTATCTTTATTGTGGGCCAGATACGAGGATACAGTGTGAGTTCACCATGTTTTCTTTCATCAAAATGTTTGCAGTATACGCAACAAAGAAAACACAAATTTGTGTCAGAACCTGCATGATTATTGTTCCCCTTTGTAGAAATCTTACTTTCTCTAACTAATTACATGTTTGGAATGTATTCTTGCATAAACTGTCACTTTGCAGGTCACTGTGGTTTCTGTCAGCAGAATAGGCAGGCTAAGTTCCTGCATAAATCTCCTCTCCTCGCTAATAAGGATTAATTCTGCTCATTATTTGAAGACAGTGCTCATCAGCTGAAATGCAGAGGTTTCCATCTGGACTTGGGCCAGCTTACTCAGCGTCCCAGAGCAAAGTCCCACCATTCATTAGTGAACCCATGGTAATAACAGGCATAGTGTTCCTAATGTACTGACACTGATTCTGTGTGTGCATGGGGGTGAGGGGGGCAGGGACTCTAAACGACGTCTGCAGGTGACTGACTGCAGTCACCTGCAGACGTTGCCTAGAGGCTGAGGTAGAAAAGCTTCTTACCAAACACCTAATGTCGTGCGTCTTTCAGGAAGTCCAAGGTTAGACAGACCTTCAGATGGGGAATGACCTTACTGCTAACAAATTGAGATCGCTTCCACCCTCTCACTGACACTAGCAGCTGATTGCCCTCTTTTGCTGGTGCTCCCTGGATTTAGAAAATGGACTATAAATAAATATTTGAATAACAGCCTAATCTTAGGACATAGGGTATTGTGAGTAATGCTAATTGGCAAAATGTTTTGTGAATGGATATAAATTACCTTTAACACTAGTATGGCTGATTAAAAATGTTACTTTCTCAATTATTAAGGTATAATCATGGGATGGTAGGTCAGTTCATTACTTCTGGTAGAATATTAAATAATTAATTAGTTGGCTGCTCTCCATCATGCCAATTGATCCTGTTTTTAGCACAGCTACAAGTCAATTTTTTTTAGAAATCCATGTGCCACTCATTCTGAATATGTAATTCATCCAGTTTTGGAAAGAAAAGCCATTTATAAATGTTGCGAGAAGATTGCAGCTACTGTATACAACAACGCTCTGAAAGCAATGTTTTGTATGAAAATCTTTAGGCTTCACTTGTATTGCAAATTGAATATTTTTACTTATGATAAGGTTATCAAATCACTGACTCCTCTCATGTTTTTTGCTTAGTAGCTTAGTAATGCGGTGCATGTGGCCTTTCTACAACTCCATAGTCGCAAGTATTTTTTCCTGCACACACGCACTGCCTAGACCACAGCTGTTGATAACTCTTCCTACAACTAAGTTTATACTTAACTCATAACGCATTGTTGGGATTTTCAGCAAAAGTGAAATCCAGATACAAATCGTCCTTCAAATACCACCGAATCAAAAAAGTTAACTACAGGTACTTCATTATTGCAACACATTACTCCCACCTGACCGTAGATAGGAGGTTCTTCAATCAGGTTAGATTTTGCTTTGTTCTTTCGTTTGTTTTTCATTCAAATATATGTTTTAGAGTCTCTTTTATTTTAATTTGCTTTTTAATTTTTAATTTGATTTTCTCATTTTTAATGTCATTTACATTATTTTTATATGGGACAAATTGAAATGGGTACACAACATGTAATTAATCTACAAAATCAAAATCCCCAATGGCTTTTTACGGCCCACTTTTTAACAGTACATAATAATTCTTTTAAAATATAATTTGAATAATAAAAGTCGTTTTGAATAAGACATGTGCGAAACTAAAAAGTGCACATCTCAGATATTTAATTGGCTAAAAACAAATAGTTCGCAGGCTCTTTTGTTCATAATGAGCAAAGTAATTACTCAAACCCCTACAGCCCACCAAATATTCACCAAGCAAAAGGATTGTATTTATCCAGCTTCAGGTCTCTGCTCAGAATTAGTTGCAGGTAGTGTAAGAACATTGTACAATACAGTACAGTACTTGGGTTTCGCTAGTGGTGTGTTATAATTTTTATTTCCAGAAGATGGCAGCATAGTTCAATAACATACATGTTCTCTTAACTTACGTGTATGTATGCGTGTTTTTATTGATAATGGAGTATTTTATTATTACTATTTACAGAAATGTGTACAGAACGTTAATAATAAACTCCGCAGCAAAATGTACTTTGTGTGGAAATGTAACTTGCATGAAAAATAGTGAATTGAAGTTTTGCATTATATAGCGGAACCATTGATTGACGATAGTGTTTATGTACTTTATCTGAGCAGACCTGCGCTCCAATGACCTAATTTAGTGTTTCCTAATATGATGGAGGCGGCGCTACTGGGACTCGACCCCAGCAGGCATAACCTTAGACAGTCTGCTGACCTCAAGTCTCGACTTCCTTGCTCGTCTTATTTAACGAGCACTTGTGGTGTACAATGTGGGAAAGTCTAGAAACTCTCGGTTAATAAACAACAGCTGTAAATAAAATGTAAAGACAATCTGTGCATTACTACCACTTAGCTAATAAACCAGCCCCCAAAAACTGAAATTTAACTTTAAATATTTCTTGTTATCGACATTACAGATTCGTTTTAAAACCATAAAGGCACTAACGAAAGCTTAAACAATTTTCTTTGACAGTTTGTCATTTCCTTGTAAATCGTTGGAAGTTCCCGCAGATGAGTCAGTAAGGAAGGTGGAAATGAAATAGAGGTGGCGCTTCACTCCATACAAAGCCGTCCTAACCCAGAATAGTGGGATCACTTTCTTCACAAAGGGATCGTTTGTTGTTAAGACTCACACGAACGCTTTCACTTGTAGTGTTGTGTAACGGATTGGAAAGCTGACCATCTGATAGAAGAGGTAGGCTATTGATAGTAGTCTGTGTCCATATGCTTAATTTAAACAATGTATAGGCCATTTCGTGCTGTTAACCTTACCTATGTAACAAACGACATCTGGGATGTTAAATGTTTACATTTATGGTACATTTAGACACATTGTAACTACTGCTTCTTCGCGAATGATTTTGCCATGTGTAAAATAACGGGCGTATCTTTACTAAGGTTTCACAATTTGCTGTTGCCGCCGATGACTGCTTTCTCATCATAAATGGTTCAATTCCTGAAGATGTACATCATCGGATCAGTCCTGTCGCTGCTTGCAGCGTTCATAGGACTTGTGGACTCGGTCGGGGGTTTGATGTATGTACAAGGTCCGGACGTGGACGACAGCTGGACTAAAATGAATTCACCGAAGGTCCGTTCCAGGATTAACAGACCGTCGAAAGGCATAGGATCTTAACACTTTTTGGCAGCGTTTGGTCCACATGTCGTTTCCTGTTTTCAGAATCATCAGGATTTCATCATCACTGCAAAAATAAGAGCAACTTGTACGCATTTTGTATGCTGTACTTACATGCGATCCGTCTTGAGCGAGATCAGACAAACATTTTACTGTTTTAAGGCTACTGTGATTCATACAGAATATTACAACGGAGAAAATAAATGTGACCGAATTAAAAATTTTTGTAAATGTGTGAATAAAGTTTTGCATTTTGACAGTGTACTTTTTAGTTTTATGAAGTTGTAATGACTTGCAATAATCAATCTCTACTGAAATTCGATTGCTTGTGAAAATGCTTGTCTAAATCAAATTGCAAAATTATTTGTCATGCATCTGTCCTCTAAAAACATCTTAAATGTGACTATTTAAGGAAAAACTTGTATGTGACGGATAATGTATGGCTAGACTGTTAAAATATTCAGTTTGAATTATCAGTTCTGGAAATGTTACATATAATGTTACTTATGCACCCTTATACTGTTATATGACCTTGTGATTCCACTGTGTTATATGGCCATTTGATTCCACTGTGTTATATGACCTTGTGATTCCACCGTGTTATATGGCCATTTGATTCCACTGTGTTATATGACCTTGTGATTCCACCGTGTTATATGGCCATTTGATTCCAC
>JABJVR010001366.1:0-19313 GCA_025773905.1 Chitala chitala
CACACACACACACACACACACACACACACACACACACACACACACACACACACACACACACACACACACAGAGTGTTCTTACTAGAAAAAAAAAATTAGATTGCTATTTAACCTCAATGGCACATATTTTCACTGAGTGATGAAAGAGAAGGATTCTGAGCACAGGCTAATAGGTACAGGTGGAATGTGAAAACTAAACACAGATACACACACAGAAAGTCCATGACATTGGACGTTTTGGGTAGGAACAGTACTGACTGTCCTATTAGTGACATGTATATTTTAATTTAATATCACAATATGTCAGGCTACTGAGAATCTAACCAAATACAGAACAGATTTTTTACTATTTAGACGACACAATCTTTTTACTTTGTGTTGTCACCGATTTGTACTATATCTGATCTCACATTTTGTATTTAATACAATTTTATTCCGTAGCTTCAGTTTATTGCTTGGCTACACTAATTACACATACACTGGGTACCTGGTGGCTCCTAGGATGACACACCCGCTGAGTGTATGATGTACTGTAAGGTTTGAAAATAACAGTAATAAAAATATTTTATTTTCATAACCCATTCATGCGTTTGAGACATTTTCTCCACACCATTTCTATGTAACGTTGACGCGCTTGCTTGTACAAACGATAGCACATTGTTTTATTAGCTTTAAAACGCTTTAATATAGGCCTTTGTCAGGTGTTACCGCTTTTATTTTACGTTCAACATCAAACTTTATTGCTACCAAACGTTTCACACACGTTTGTCCATTCATTTACGGCTATGCGGGACACGTGTTGTGAAAACAGCAGCGATTATCACTTAAACAATAAAATGCGGTCTGGAAGCAACCCTTAGACGTGGTGTTTTGTGTTTCTCTGCACATCGTCCAGTAAATTGTGTTACTCCACCTCCGAAATGCCGGCATGTTTGGCACGAAATTGCATATAAGCCCGTGCGATTTCTCTTATACCAACATCGTTCCCTATTTACTAATAGGGCATGAGCCAATTAGTATTTTTGGAAGCGCGCATTAATTGCACAAATTAGTGCACATCCGTTCGCAAACCCAATTTTCAGTACAGACGATTGAACCTGAATAACCTCTACGTTTGTAAAAATAATAATAATAAACTTCATATAGTGGTTAAATAGCACCTGCGTCCGCTACAATATTGTTATGACAGAAAGGCAGCAGTTTTACTAAGGCAACAGACATGCGGCTCCTGTGTACACAGTGACCCATTGCTGAGTAATGTGCACAAAAACAACCCCGTGTTTGCCTTCGTTTGCTGGGGACGGTCCGGATATGTGGATCGTGCAGCCACCAGCTGTCACAGCGCTGCCTTCCAGTGCGGTAACCCACAAAAACTAAGCGTTGTTGAGTCTGGTTGGTACCTGGATGGGAGACCGCCTGGGAAACCTATCATTGCTGTGGAAAGTGGTGTTAGTGGGAGCAGCAGGGAGGACTCACCCTGCAGTCTTTGTGGGTCCTAACGCCCATGTAGAGTGACCGGGGCACTGTAATGTAAAAAGTGGCACATCCGTTGGGTCAGAAATAAAACCGAGGTCCTGATTCTCCAAGGTCATTAAAGATCTTAGGGTGTTCTTAATAAAGAGTAGATGTTCTCCGTGGTGTCCTGGGTAGATTTCCCAAAGGGCTTTATCAGTCAGGGCCACTTAATAATCCCCATGTGTGAACTGGCTGTACCACTCTTTCCTCCCCACCTATAGCTGGTGTGGTGAACTTTAAGGCATGCTATGGCTGCCGTGGCATCGTCCATGTGGATTCTGCATACTGGTGGCCGATGGTGTTGGAGGAGAGTCCCTCCTCCACTGTACAGGGCTTTACATGTCTTGAAAAGCACTACACAAGTTTAATGCAATATCATCTTCATCATCATCATCTTCATCGTGTGAGAGGCTTAATCGTTAGTGGGCACACGTATGGCACAGCACAATTTCAAAAACCTAAGAAAGATGTTTGTGGGAAACATTTGAAGACCAGTAGACAACAACAATGGTGGAGTCCACTTAAATATAGACTGATAGATAGATATAGACTGAAAGAAAGAACAAATGTACATTAATTCATCGCCGAGGGCGTTTGTAAGAACAAAAGAAATATTTCTAAAAATATACAAGAAATTAGAACTGATGACCATGCTGGTATGCTTAAATTATGGTATGCAACTATGAAAGTGACAAATGTACTGAATACATTTTTAGTAAGTTTTGATTTGTAGCTGGTAAAGTGTGTTGACAAATGTGTTCAGTCACTGAGCATCTGATAACTGCATCTTGTCAAAATTGCCAGCGTGGTAGCAGATAACGCGAACTGGGATGGTACTGTTTTTCTGGTACTGGATAGATCGTGTTACTGGGTGAAACGTTTTCAGCTGCATCTCATGTATTTTAACACTGGACTAAGTGTTAAACTCATTATAAAATTGGTCGCTGTCAGTGATATAGCACTATTTCCGTCGCTAACTCGGGTTTTGAAGCACTTGCCCACCCGTAATGCTGATTTATGACTTTATGAGCACATGCGCCCCCTTAGGCAGATCAGCCCCGGTGACTTTCGTATCATCTTGTAGCTTTGAGCACTTGCCGTAAAGGAGGTCAGTGAAAGTTTATCGCCTTAAAATGCCAAAGGGAAGCTGTAGCTAAAGCATTAGTTTCCTGATTATTCAGTGGTTTTTGCAGTGATGCTGGATGTGTCATTCCGTTGTGAAAACACAAGCTACTGACCTTTGGTAGGGGGTAGTCGAGGTGACCTAATATGACACAATTAACATTTTAGGAGCACAACTGTTAAGATAAATTAGAATAGGACTGAAGAGAGGATAAAATATGAGTCATGGTTTGGTGAGGCTCTGTTAAAGAGGATGGATACTTAGTAAATATACTTTCATGAAGTATACATTCATTGCTCAGACTCATACGGTACAGCAAAAGCGGAATAATTCTAACAACAGCCGAGAGTCTAGGGCCATTTGGCTCGGTCGGTTTTGTTCAGATGGAGTTATGAGACGCCCCAGATTGGCACTGGCTGTATATGGGCGTTGTAAGTCTGATTTCTGAAAGAACACCATCTGATCATACAACCTATAATTCCAAGCTGTTTTCACCCCTCAAAGAGAGTTCCTTTGCACGCTGCGGGTTCTTGGGCAGGGCCAGGCGTGTGTTTGTTAAAGCAACCTTTCTGTTTGCCAAAATGAGTTCTGAAAAATTGGCTCGCAAACAATGCAGGGTACATTTTAGTGGTTATTGTTCTTGGTTCTGGGCGTTCATGGGTGCGAGTTTGTGGTTTTGCTGTCAGATGGACAGAGCTCCCTAACTGCGTTCTTACATTTTCTTGAAATACTTCATTTGAAAATAATGGTTCATTCTGCTTATATTGATGGAATTATTTAATTACCAGCAAGGTCATTTGTTAAATGTAAAGCTCCTTTGATTATGTTTAAATTAAATTCCTGCCACACTGATTTGGCCCAGATAATAAATGATTTCTTGCCTTTGAGATTTGAACGGTTCTGCTATAGTATATTGCTTTCAGTTAATTACGGAAATACCAATTTATTTTAATGCTAAAAGCAGTTAAACTAAAATGTGTTTTTTTTTTAAAGTACAGTCAAAATGTGTTCAACTGCAAAAGTTAGCAACTGTGATGATTTTTGGGAATGATGTCATCATGAAATCCGGTTAAGGCCATCTGCCATGTGGGCTTTTTCCCTTCATCCCTGTGAATGGTGAGAACGACACCAGTTAGATAGTCACCCCTGCACGGTCCCATCTTGGCCTGTTTCTTCACTTTTACATGTTCCACAGTTTTGGCTGACCATGTGGTTGTATTTCGTTATATGGTTGTGCCGGAGCTAACTGTTCAAATGCTGTATGAACACCACACAAACACATAGACGTGAACCTGATGCTGCATTATTGACATTTGCGTGTCTCGATAGTCAAATGAATGTTTGTCCACACATACCTGCCCGAGTGTGTGTGTGTGTGTGTGTGTGTGTGTGTGTGTGTTCATGCACCACTCTAATTAGGAGCTTGATTACCACATTAGCTTTTACACTTTTTTTTTAATCATTACCTGAATAACATCAAAAATATCTCCCATCCCAGTATGACCGCTGGGTCTGACCTGGCCACCTTACTGTAAGAGTTCTGGCTCTCCCCCTGCTGTGGAAATCCCAAAAGTGGCTCTTCTGTTGAGTCACTGAACACTCCAGCCTACAGCAGCCCGTTCAAGATAGTTAACAGCCTGAGTCAAGCAAGGCCAGGCTGTGTATGAAGGTTCCGTGACATGTTTCTGACAATTTAGATGTGTCCCACTCCACTACAATGCAGACAGGTAGCAAAGAGAAAGGCTGCCATGGCTATTTAAATCTGCATGACTGCATACACTTAAGGCACATCGATGGGCAAGACGCGAAGCAAGGTTTCCTGGATCAATAAATGAAAGTCATTAAGTGCATCTCTCTGGATTTAAAGCCAATCAGTAGCAGAAAGTTTGCGCTTCACTGTGTGCGTGTGCGTGTGCGTGTGCGTGTGTGTGTGTGTGTGTGTGTGTGTGTGTGTGTGTGTGTGTGGCGTTCTACTTTTGAGTGTTGAAGAAGTCACGCACCTGGGAATTGGCGCCAACCATCCCAGGGGCTACGGGACCTTTGCCTGAGCCAGGTTCCCTGTAATTGGCGTAGGCACTGAGGCGACAGAGCAGAAAACAGACTGGCTGCTTCGAATCGCCGAAGCTTCAGGAACGTTCTCCGTCTTCCCTCCCTACTGCTGCTGAAGATATGGTGATTAATATTCCTCGTGCACCTTCCCGCTGTTGTGATGCCCCCCCACCCCCCTTTTCGTCCTCGCATCCTACACCCACGCACTACTGTTCTGGTGCCATGGGAACCAGCTCCACTCTGTTGCCGTCAACAACAGGCGGAGTCGTGATGCTGGCTTGCACCTGGCTTGGGGGGTGAATTAGCATATCAGGATGATGGGGTGGGGGCAAAAGTATGAGACAGAAGACATTGACTGTGTGAGTGATTTAATAACGGAAAGAAGGATTGCTCTATCCGTGGCTTTATGTGCTTGGCGCTAATTAGAATTCATGGGCTAACCCAGGGCGAGCAATCCACAGAGTCATTATTGGCTGGCTTGCAGGATTAGCAAACAAACATGACAGATGAATGTACCAGCAGGCGGTGGACCAGGTCCCCAGACATAACAAAGCGCTCCCAGATATGCTGAGCTGATGGAATGCGCTTTATTAACTTTTCAGGGCTGTGCCATCGAGATCAGATCTTTTTTTTTTTTCTTGTAATCTTGAGATACGCTGACTTAATTTGATTTAGGTTACTCAGAAGTTGTATATTGTACAGTTGTTCGTGTGTGTGTGTGTGTGTGTGTTTCTTTGTATTTGTACAAATACATGTGTAAAGACTTCAGAAGTATATTGGGTTTTTATGAACTGGCTTAAATATGTACTGTATTGAGTAGCATAGCAGGCAGCACTGTTGCCTCGCACCTCCAGGCCTGGGGTTCGATTCCCGCCTTTGGTCTGTGTGCGTGGAGTTTGTATATTCTCCCTGTGCTTGGTGGGTGTCCTCAGGTTTCCTCCCAGAGTCCAATGACATGCTGGTTAGATTGATTGGTGTCTCCAAATTGCCCGTAGTGTGTGTGTGTGGTAAATTATTCACACCTGCAGCATCCAGGTGATTAATTTTTTTTTCTTCAAAAAATCCAAACAATGGCTTGTAAAGTGTAGCCCTTGAAAGGTGTGACAGGCTAGTGCATGGTGAGACTGTGACAATTTGCAGTTTTCACGCTGTTGTGTTGCACGCTTGGATCTTTTTCCAGTTTTGACCAGTATTAGATGTGAAGGCAGCCGTGCACGTGCAGAACAAGCATGCACATTACTGACCCACTGCACTTCAGTGGCCTGCATTGTGATGGCCTGTCTTGCCACGCCCTACACTGGCTGACTCCGCCCTCCTCTCCACCCTCCTTTTTCCTGCCTTGTCACGGCTTCCCTGCTCCATTCTGTTTCCTCTGTCCCCTGAAGGGCCACACGATTTGCGCTGCCACGTGAATCTTCCCCAGAGCTCGGCAAATCTGTTCGCGCTGTAGCAGCTGAAAGCCCCCAGTGCTGAAATCAGACCATCGTCAACGGAGCGAAACCTCTTCACCCACTAAATGCGCCTGCGACAGTCCATTCGGCGAGACCGTATCCCCCATCCCTTCTTAGCAACCATGACAGCAACGAGAGCCTCTTGGGGCAACATTACGCTAGAGCTGATACTGCAAAGGCATCGTTTGGAATTCCAGCTGTGCCTCTCGATAGTTCCTCTGTGTTTTAAATGCCTCACAGCAGATACGTTCTTTCAAAAGCTTTGCGCCGCTTTGAAATATACATTAACTTTCAGTACAACAGCGAATCTTGCTGAGGCACGCAGAATCGTTCTCAAGGCTGCACCAGCAACACTTGGTCATTCTTGTATTTTCCACTATCTTGCTGAACTAAACATATGGGGACGACTCTTTGTGGCAGAGGTTCAGTCCGTAGCCTTGCGGTTTAAGAGCGGGATGCGGCCAAACAGGGTAAGGAGGGGCTCTGTGCTCAGTGACAGTTTGCAGGTTTGTTTGCTCCGGTCGAGTCTTCCAGGTGGTCTTAAGGTCGAGGCTGATTTGTGCAGTGTGGTTTGGGATGTCAGCCCTCCTTGTGGCAGATTCGTGAAGTACAACATGCATGTTTTTATTCACATCTGCAGTGGGCAGCAGACTCACGCTGGTCTTTCTTCTGTCTGTTTCCTAAGTGGTGTTTTCTGTTTTCTCACACCACCCCCCCCCCCCCAAACAGGATGCCTGTTCGAGGAGCGGCTCTGCACACCGTACGAGATCTGCACCAACGGTACGTCTGCACTGGCCTTTGCGCGTATGACTACAGAACCCTTGGTTAAAGACCTGTGGAGATGATCCTACGTGGCAGCATTTAGTGTAAACCTCTCAAGGCTGCAGGGAGGCTGATGGAAATCAGTGCTGCAGAAGTGTATGTGTGTGTGTGTGTGTCTGTGTTGTGTGGAGAGCTTTTCCATTTTAATCCATAGGAACAAAAAGTCCCGGAAGGTCCAGGATGCACTGGTGTGAACAATCAGGTGTGATTAAATCCACACAGTCTGGAAAGTGGGGAAGGAGCAAGAGACGGGTGGGCCCGATGCGGCATTGCACAAAGTGCACCCAGTGAAATTAGATACCACAACCCCTCGTCTTCTTCCAGTCTGTTTGGGTCATGGCTCTCGGTCCTTTCCTGGCCATCCAGAATTGCCTCATGGGGTTGTAGATGTTCAGGAGGGCCGGTGGGCTTTGTCGGTCTTTTACAAGGTTTAAGGGAGGTGGGGTGTGGTCTGTTTTCCAGGTCATTCATGTGAAAAGCGAGAGCACTTGAGTGCTTGATTAATGATGTGGGCCATGGGAGTGGACACCACATGTTGTCCTAAAAGGAGTGAGCTGGACTCTTCAGCATTTCTGCAAGACTGTGCTTGAGCAAAGTGAAATTGTTCTGCCTTGATTTTTACTGGCTGTGAACAGCTGTCAATCAAAGGGCTCCTGTTGGTGATCTCATCAGTTGGGACTGCAGTAGGACACATTACACCTTTATTTAGCTCAAACAAGACACCCAGCAAGTCAAGACGGACTCCTGTGTTTGTGGCTTCTGGCTTCTCGGAACCGGTGTTTGTCTCATCATGTTGTACGTTACAGTGCGATGGTTTTGCCTTCTGGTAAGAGAAGAACTCTGTCGTGCAAAACAATGTAATTGGGCTGACAGGCTGCCTAGCAACAGCAGGAGTCAGCGCGCAGGCGGTTGGCATGGATACGGCCATATCCACTGTTATCTCCTGTGTATTTACTATGTCCAGCCAGATTTGCCCTGTGCGATACCAGCTCCAAGCCATATGCGGCCTGGTCCAGAATTTAACATAGTAAGAGCCAAAGGGCGTACCTGCCATAACCTGCAACCTCTCTGGTGTGCTAGCATTGCATATGCTTCTCCTGTTCTTCGTAGGTGGACACAGGTAGAAGAAGTGATGTCTCCACAAGCAGCTCAGGGAAAGCCTCTGAATCAGCCTGAAATCTTATTCAGAAGCCATATGTTATGATGTGAACTTGACAAATGTAATTTCTGTCCTAAAATAACTTTTTCCTTTCTTAAAATATTCCACAGTCTTACAGAAGAATAATGATCCAACTACAATTTGGAACAATGACAGAATACAAAGGTGCTGGATGCGTGTACGGGACTGTACGAACATGCTTTGAGATCCCGGCTTTGCGACGATCATCTCTTACCTGAGCTCTTCCCACACACTTTATCTGACACGGAAGCTCTCACACTCACAGAGGACCTGCTTTTTATTGCACACTAATGACAGGTGTTTAGCCTGAGGGCTCCATCAATAGCCGAGCTTCCCAGTGAGGGATTTGGTGTGCTGTGAGCCTAACAGCCATATTAACGCCACTGTCTGCTGCCTAGCCTCCACGCCGGGCCTGCCTAAGTGCTCTCAGACATCTTTTGACGAGACACGGTGTTCTCCGTTACAGGAGGCTGCAGCAGAGATCAGGCACTGTTTCTTCCACCCTTTGGCTGTATTTTGGGACTCTGGAGTTCTGAGAAAATGAGAGAGGAGGGGATAAGTTGATTAAACACCAGAATGTTCTACAGATGTTAAAATGTCAAAGTTGATAAGTTCCAGTTAGTAATGGAGTTGTCTATCTTCATTGGAATTTTCTTTGGACCATGCAGTTTCCAGAATTTCTTGTAGCAGATCTTTCCCTGAGCCAGTTAATTATGCTTTGAGACATCTGACGGTGTCTGCTAGGCACGGTTTCCCGAAAGTCATTCACAGAGAGTCAATGTTTACCTGCAGTAAATGGAGTTAAAAAGATCTCAATGTTTTGAACCCTGTGACAGATTGGGACACGAGAGATTCCGGCAAGCTGGACTAAGACCGCAGGTTTCCAGCCTTTATGTGGTCATGACGCTAATTTTTATATCTGATTTTTTTTTTTTTTTTGCCACTTTGGTTGGTTTAAAATATTGACAATTTTATTTTATTTCAAACGGTTTTCATTATGGTCTGTATAATATAGAACCTTGTATCTCTTTTCATTGACTTTATTAATTGTATTTTAAATTTATGTAGTCAAAATAAGTTTTAAAAATCTATTTTTACACATTTTTTCGTGGCCCCATTTGCGTACGAGGCAACCCCACGGGGGGGATACAACCCAAAAGTTGGGAACTGATCACTAAGACAGTCACATGTGATCATGCAGTGCTGCCGGCGTACCTTGTCTGTCATGGCCGCCTCCGAGAAACCCAGCTGTTGTCATGTTCGGTCACCTTAAGGACTGTGGTCACAGAGGACATAGGGGGGACTTTTAATCTTTGCTTAGTCTGAATTTCTCCAGAGAAGTACCACACCTGAAGTAAATGTTAACAATGTCTAATTAAGACACGAATAATAAATAACTACCCCCTTCATTGTAAGGCCCCCACGGCCCCCATATGTATCGATTTCAGGTCTGCTTCTCCACTCCTGACCTTCCAGTACCATCCAGGCCTGCATTCAGCTCCAAAGAGGAGTTTCTCTCCTTCTATCCACCTTCTGTAGCAGGCTGCATGTCAGCAATGTTGTTACTGCAAGCCGTGTTGTGCTGACTGGGGCGGTCAGCCTGTAAAAGACTGAAATATCACTGTGACTGAAATATCACCATAGCGACAAACAGAAATGCACATTTTGTCATCAGTGTTGTCTTTTTTTTCCCCAGTGATGAAAACATCGCACAGTGTTGACTGGTCACACAGACATCCGAGTGCCTCACACCCTGTGATTAGATGTGACAGGACTTGAATGTGTTTTGAATATTGTCATAAGGGGAGGCACAATGGTTTCAGAACTGGCGGCTGCTCGGGTACCGATTTTTGGCTCCACCCTCTGGCCATAGAAGTGTATTACATCTATGGGACATCCAGCTTCACCCGATATGTAGTAATTATATTCCTTTTTTATACAGAAGACCCTGTTTAATTTGAAGAAGGTTTTAAATGAAAGAAATGAAGGAAATCAAACAAACATTCTCAGATATCGCTCATTACTACCATATATCTTACTGGATGCTGAAACATGCTTGCAGTTATGCTGAACTGGAGAAATTTGTCATTACTGAATCTCATATAAAACTAATACCTTTAGGATTCTGACCCCATTATATTCCAGTATTTGTGTGGGGTTTCTTATTTAATATACGCTCTGAATTATAAATGCTTAGTCAGCCGCCCCCCACCCATCATCTCAGCAGCTTCCAGAGAGCCGCTGCGCTCACTCAGCAGTGAAATGGAAAGTGTGTTTCAGCCCAAAATAGATGAACACCAGCATGTGAGAAACATCAGTAATGAGACTGATTAAACTTTCATCTCTTCTACTCTCTTCTCGGCTTGTTGAGGTCTACAGGTGCCTTGTGTGTTTAATGTGCAATATTTAATTTAAAAACTGGATTCTGACTGGATTGACTGGATTCTGTTTTTAAAATGATGATGCGCCGTCAAATTTGGTTAGTGATGTTATTGCAGGTCAGTGATGTACAGACAGTGTTTGTAGCGTTTGCACAGAATAAAAAATGGTATGGGTTCCAAGGCTGAATAAGGTTTATACTGTGGAAGAACTGTGGGCATGAAAAGTACATTGGGTAAAATTTAGCTAAGTAGCTAAAATAATTGTAATTCAATATGTCTCCCTGGTATAGGAAACTACACAAAACACATAAAAAAAACTGTCTTTAAGCTCATAAATCCATTTTTAAAACTAGGTCAGAACTGACTCTCAGATTTCTGGGTTTAGCTTTGCCGACTGACTAATCTCAACAAATAGCAATTTTCGTTATCGTTCTGGACGTGGGTAATTGGCTGTAGTAGGCTATAGAGCACAAATTGACAGACACACTTAAAGTGCTTTCCTCGTTTTGAGAAATAATTTCAATAATATTTAATTAAAAGGGGGAACAGTGTTGATTTTAATAACTGGAGGCAATAGTATTGGTTGGAGGCTCCAGGTTGAACATGATGTTGCAGTACATATACTTGCACCACATGGGGGCAACAGAAAGCAGAGTTTGATTTGAACGCTGTATGGGAGGGGCACAGAGGGGGCAAAGTCATAAGGGAGTGGAGCCAAAGTGATTGACAAGACAGGAGAGAGACAGAAATAGTCCAATGACAGCAGGAAGAGGACAGTTAGGAATGATGTTTATATAGGCTACTGTACGCATGTCTGGCTGTGGGAGGGAGAGCGGTAAACAGAAGGAGGTGAGTGTATTGCTGGAAGAGCATGACAAAAGTGTGTCTATTGATAGAAGGGTCTGGGGCGGCAGGGCAGACAATGATCCGCATGTCACGCCGCAACCTGGACCCAAGACGTCACTGGGACTGGAGAAATTGCCACTTGGAGCTATGACGGCCCCCCTCCCACACACACGCGTATGCACTGCCCCGTTGTCATGGAGACCGTTATCGGGATGAGGCTGACGAATGCTGGGATGTCTCTCGCAGCTGATCTGTGAGTCCCTTGTGTAGTGCAGCCGTCTGTTGAGTTACACGGAGGAGCAGCGTGTGAGAATCTCACGTGTGTCCTGCTTTACGTCTCAGCTCCTCAGTGCTATCTTTTTTTTTTTTTTTTGCTGCGGACTCACCTGTACTACCTGGGAAAACTGACCAGCAAACAGGGAATGTTCCCAGAACATTCGCTAACATTCCCTGAACATTTTGAGAATGTTCCCTGTTTGCTGGGTGAAGGTCCGCATTACATTCCCCACGGTGTGCTTCACTGTGTCCCAGTGTTCCTGATGGTGTTCCCATTTCCTCACCCAGGAGACGTTTATTGCCAAGAGTCTTTGAGCTCAGTTCATTGCTCTGCCGTCTCATTTAGGTTCTGGTTTTCTTATTGAAGGTTTTTGTGTGTATGTGGCCCCTGAATGCAAAAGAGATGATTGTCTCTGCATGGACCGCAGTGTTAACTTCTCCTTACTCTATCAGAGTTGTCTCACATGTAAAATGTCAGCTCTTTTAAGTAGTTTGTCAACGGACAATCAGAGTTGTCACATGTTTAAAAGAGCTCAAACAAGCTGTAACGTTTTCAACAGCAGGGGAGTTTCTAGCTATTGAAAAGATTAGGGTTTAAGTCAAGTTTGCCTGGGGCTTGTCTGCTCTGTTAAACAGTCAGTCTTTTGCTCTGTTATAAAACACCTCCTTTTTCAAAGCCAAAATATTTGGGGCCAGGATTAAAATACTCAGTGATCAGACCTAACGACGTCACTGGTCACCGGTACGCTGCAGTGACTATAGCAGGAGCATGTATGTTATATACTGAAGAGAAGTGTGTACAGTGCCTCAGTGGTGAGATGTTTGGAGTAATGATGGCTATATGTGTGTGTAAGCCAAACTGACCGCAACTAAAGACTGCTTTAAAGGTGTGGCTGATGAGAGACTAACTACGTAATTAAGTTATTTAGGAAACCTTTTAACCTGAAATGGTATATAGTCAAATATTTCACAGACGAGCACAGCTGTATGAAACCAAAATGCTCATTGCAGTATACAGCATCAATTTCCCACTTGGGATCTGTCCCAACATCTTTTTATTTACAAGTTATCATCTGTCAGCCACCTTATGGTGGAAAATAAAATGTGGATGCTATTAACAGTGCTGAGAAATGGGTGTCTGTTTTAAATTAACTGCTTAAAAAAAAAAACATGTCAACTGTTACTATGGGAGAATTTCAGCTGAATTGGTCTTTGTATTCTGATTGGCTGCAGACACACACATGACTCCCCCCAAAGTGGAGCATTGCATCAGGGATGGCCCAGTAACACACAAAACACGGGCCCGAGGTTAAATATACACAGCAGTAATTACAAATCGTGTTACTGGTAATTCACGGTACATATTTAACTAATACATAATGTTACAGCAAAGCTGTGTGGTGTCGTTGCCTCTCGCCCCTAGGGCTGTTTGGTTTAAACCCCATCCTCACCACGGGAAGTAACGTTTGCGCGTTCTCTCTCTACGTGTGTAGGCATCCTCTGGATGTTCTGGTTTCCTACTCCTGTTCAAAGGAGTTTTTTTATGTGCATTTAATAACTTTGTGTCGCCTCTGGTGTTTAAAATCACGCTATGGCACATTTTCACTCTGTGTACGTTAAATCTTTTGCTTGGGATTGGATCCCGGAGCCCCCACAACTTGGGTAAGTGGCTTAAAAATGAATAGAAAGCACCTCTCTGTTGATTCTGTTTCAATTAAGATCAGTGTTGGTATTATTTATCCCTTAAACAGCTGCAGGATTGGATTAACGGGCTGCTGTGTTACAGGCATATTTGTCCAACGCAGCAGGCCTCAGAACGCCTATAATGGAAGTGGCCTTTGCCACTGACTGTCCCAGGCTATCTCGCCAAGTGGCGCTCGGTACTGATTGCAAAGTGACAGTTAAAACAGGTGATGTCCAAAAATAGCTGTAGGTCTTTTACTGGGCCTGATTGCAATCGTTTAGCTGGGATAAAAGCCGACCTCATTAGTTGAGACTGAGTCACCTTGTCGTCCACAGCAGCGACGCGACTCTTGGCTCAGCCAGGGAGCTCGGTGAGGGCACTTTCCGGAATGTTCCGCCGCCCTCTCTGATACTCGAGGGCGTGTGCTGGTCCCACAGCTGCTGAACCTTGTGCCGCTGATTGAGCGCGGTGAGGCAGGACAAAGTAGAGGAGTCACGTGGGCGGGGGAGGGAGGCTGAGACAAGGCTGCCCCCCCCCCACTTCAGCTTACCTTGCATCTCCTGCACTCAGCGGGGGAATGATTGGCTTGGAGCCGCTGTTTGTTGTGAACAGTAGGAGAGGAATGCTTCTGGAAGCCGTCCAGCATGCGTCCACTGGACCAGCAGACACCTCTGCTCTCCACCTTGGCCTGTGAGACATTATCACTTGGGCCTGCTGAGTCAGGTGCTCTTAGAGGTCAGGGGTCACCACAAAGCAGCAGAGCCTGAACATCATCTTCAGTAGTGGTGGCAGCAAAGATCTTCTGCACCACCTGCTCCTCACAGCACCTCACATGTGGAGCCTACATGTTGCGCCAAAAGTGAAACTTGTCTCCAGCAAACGTAAAATGGCAGAATGAAGGCTATGGGTCGTCTAGGTGCCATTAAGCAGAGATGTTGTTTCCTCGCGGTGAAAGATGACCCCGACTGGTCCACTTTCCTTCCTAGTTGCGATAACCATTGAATTATGTGGCTGATTACAGCCTCTGAACATGTTGCCTAGCAACATCCAGAGCTGAGCTCATTTCTGCTGATGCCAAGATAGCCATCTCTAGATAAGGGCTCCCTATTGATGCTGTTCTGCTTATCACAACATTGATTTAATTCTGTCAAAAACACCCTCTATTAGTTCATGACTAGGAAGGCTGGATTTTATGAGGAATAGTTGTTTCAGGTGGTGCAAGCAGGAGACTGGAACATAGAATGTTTTGGCTCTTGGGTTGAAGCCCCATGGATGAACTATGAATACCTACTGACCCTTTAGGTCTTTAGATCATAACACACATGCTGTATTTTGAGAAGCAAGTTCTGAAGTGAATGGAGTCAACAGCATGTTTGTGTAGCAGTCCGTCTTGAATTCACTGAGGTTGAACTAGTGTCGAACACTAGACATTTTGACCTAAACATTTTCCTAAAAATGCACAGGTTTACAAAAGCTGCAACAGATGGTTGTCCACAAATAAAACAGCCAGTGGTTTTAAAGATAAATGCTATGTTTTTACTTTGTGTGAATGGACCGCACAAACGTTTTGTCCCATTACAGAAAGCCCTCATAAGGTTTTAGGTTACAGGTTATCATTTGGTCACAAGTATGAGCTGGCAGCACTGACAAACTATGGCATTGAATACGCAGGTGTCAGTGAGGGGACCAGAGGCCATCATAGTTCACAGTCCTGAGGGGACAGCTCTGAAAACGGAGCCTTTTTTTGTCCAGAGAGGCTGCTTCTCTCTCACTGTTTACCCTCACTGTCAGGTCACTGTGTCCGGTCGTGTGACGCGTCTCTGTTATGGACAGGTAATTCGTATCGATGGTCGGTCGATGTTACTGACAGGATTATTATGTCTTGACAGGTCACTCACAGATGTGTCACTGATGCTGGCAGGTAATCTGTGTCGCTGGAAGGTCGCCCACCGACAGCGTTTATATCACTGGCAAGTCAGTCACTGGACAGTAATTAATACCTCACGGCTCATTATCACTGACAGTTCACTGTCGCTGGAAGGTAATTTGTGTCGCTGAGAAGTCACTCGTGCACAAGATATCCATCCATCCGTTCTCCATACCAGTGATCCTTTGTTGGATCGCGGGGGGGGGGGCAGGAGCCTTTCTGTCATTAATCAGTCAGTGACAGCTGACTGCTCCCTGATGGAGTACCGTTACTGATAGGCCTCTGTCACGGCTGTCCAATTATATGAGTGGCTGGGTGAAGGATTATGGGTGACGAAACCCTTCATGGTACTGTCACCATACAACAGGTATGAGCATGACCCCAGGCACTGTGCGCACGCATGTGCGTGTGTGTGTGTGTGCATGTGGGCATGTGTGCGTGCGTGGAGTTTTTCCTGGTTTCCCGTACAGTACAGAAGCATGCTGGTCATGTGAATAGACACCTGTAAATTGTAAATTGTCCTTTGTGTTTGGCCGCTTGCCAGCGCTACATCAGGGGTGTATTCTGCTTTGTACCCTGTGTCACCTGGGAAAGCCTCCAGACACCCTGCCCCCCTCCCCCCCCCCGATAAGGACTTTGCAGAAAGGAATGACTAAATCATTTGGAATACAAATGGGCTTGACGTGTTTTGCGGTATATTTCCCTCTGAGAACTGCAAAATTTTTTAATGTTCTAAAAATTGAAAATGACCCCTAACCCCCTTTTAAGGAAGAGTAATTGTCCTGGAAGATAATATGTCTTCAAGTAGGAGCGTGACTGTGAATTTAAATTGGTATAAAAGTGCAAATAAAAGGTTACATTTGAGGACCTGCGCTAATGACTGTTTTCAACTCCATTTCCTTTGTGTGGCAGATGGTGTGTTCGGGACATGTCAGTCAGTTCCAGTGACGGACTTCTACATCTACCAGGTATCACCAAATGTCCTACAGCGACTGAGGACCTTTCTCCAAAAGCTTGCACACAGAGGTGAGCTCCAGCCTCGCCTGAGAAATGTGATTTTTACCTTCACTCTGACTCTCAGTAAACTGTTACCATCACTCTGTCTTTCAGTAAACTATGTTACCTTCACTCTTACTCACAGTAACCTGTTACCTTCACTCTGACTCTGAGTAAACTGTTACCTTCACTCTAACTCTCAGTAAACTGTTACCTTTACTCTGACTCTCAGTAAACTATGTTACCTTCACTCTGACTCTCAGTAAACTGTTACCATCACTCTGTCTTTCAGTGAACTATGTTACTTTCACTCTTACTCACAGTAACCTGTTACCTTCACTCTGACTCTGAGTAAACTGTTACCTTCACTCTTACTCACAGTAACCTGTTACCTTCACTCTGACTCTCAGTAAACTGTTACCTTTACTCTGACTTTCAATAAACTGTTACCTTTACTCTGACTCTCAGTAAACTGTTACCTTTACTCTGACTCTCAGTAAACTATGTTACCTTCACTCTGACTCACAGTAATCTACACTGACTAAGTAAATTATAATACCTTCACTCTTATTCACAGTAATTTGTTACCTTTCAGTTTTCAGTTTGATTCACATTAAACAGTTACCTTCATTCTGATTCAAAGTAGGTCTTTTTTGCTTCACTGTGTAGGTGAAGTTAATCCCACTTAAAGATGAATGGGTGTGTACATTTTTAGGGTTATGAATTGGATCATTTTAGAAGAATTTGCCATCTTAAGAGAATAGACAAGATTTAAATTCTCAGATATGCAATCCATCGACTTGCTTGAGGTGTTTGAACATGTGACAATGGGGACGGCGTTTGATACAAAAGACCTTCAGATTTTAGGTAAAATATCATTTTAATGAATAGTGTTTCCCAAATGGATTTCTTATAAAGTTCAATGTCCCGTCATTACAGTAGGCCGCAGATAGAGGGAGGCAAATCCCTTTATGTCAAAGTACCAACATTCATTTCCAGTCCTTTCCAGTTTTTATTCATCATGTCAAAGAGGCATTTACTTTTGCTGAAACTAAAAAATAATACATAAACATAAGAAACATGTTAATGTAACACTAGAACTGTTCTTTTACCGGAATGGAAGAAGGAAGTCACATCCTACACATTCTGTGACCTAACGGCTTCGTCTTCTGTTAGTTCCGCAGAGTTTGTATCGTGAAGTGAAACAGCATCTTCAGCCTCAAAGGCATGAACAGACTTTGCTGCCTGCTCTTTTCTTGTGCTCAGTTTCTATCTTAAATCATGCACAGTTGAAACATTGTCTTAACAGCAGGGCAAAGTAAATTGTTAGTGGCCTGGTGGCTCAATGGGTAGAGCATCAGGCTGGGAGGTGGAAGTCTCCTGGTCCCTGGTTCAAATCCCAGCCCCGTGTGTCCTTGAGCAAGATACTCAGCTGTAGCTCCCCAGGCACCATGTGATTGCTCACTGCTTCACCCCCCAGGGGGATGGGTTAAATGCAGAGGATAAATTCCTTGTATGTGACAAACATACTTGGCCATAAACATGATTCACTTTCTGTAAATGTCGCATCTTCATCAGAGTGTTGTGATTGGTTGTTTTTATTGGCTGTGTGTCATGTGATCAGTAAGATTTATCAGGATGGTGACCAGTCCACTCTTCAACTCTTTACAGAGCCACGGTCCTGTGCGGCTGGTTTTTACATGGCACCGCGGCCGAGACTTTTCTCTGACCATGTCTCTGAAGCCATGGTGCACTGGCCCAGTTGGATTTTACAAAAAGCCTGCCCTGAATTTTGCCACCATGAGGTGCAGCCTTATGGTTGTTTCACCCTTTGGCATTATTGCAGACTGTTCTCTGGCAGTAAACACAGAGAACACAGCCCTCTTTGTGCTGTTTTATTCAGACCTACCTGTACAGCAGGTAGGACACCTGTCGAGCATCAATCTTCCTGCAGTCTGCTCCTTATGTAAACATCAGCCAACAGGCATAACTCTTCAGGTCTTCACACCTGACATCACCGTTTCATTTTCACAACGTTATGTAAATGCACTGGCAACATGCGTAACGCACATATGTGGGATTGCGATAAGGCTAAATTAAGGTGCCAGTCGAGGCTCTGTGGGGTTAGAATCACAAGCTTTAAAATGAGCGGGCTGTGACACGTGACCACCTGGCGACTCGGTCGTGGTTTGTTCTAGGTGATGCTCCGTGGAATTTGAAGAAACTCAGGTTGTAAGTCTAGCAACCGTCCTGAACTGCTGTTCATTTTTCGGCAGAGGATGATGATGCCTTTTCACCAGACTCTAATGTGTTCTGAGGTGGTCTCAAATGCAGGATTTGCTTTTTAGCGGCAGCAGAGATGGCCCTGACCAATTTGGCACCCTAAGCAAGATTTTAGATGCAGCCCCTTACATTGCAACCAATTCCACCACCAGTCTCTGCAGTGGCGCCCCCTATGGACTGACAATGCCCCAGCATTTGCCAATACTGCTTATGCCCAGGGCTGACTCTGAGCAACAGGTACTCTTGCTGTTCAGCAAAATTATTGCCGATGCTCCACACTGATAATCTCTCTAACTCCTCAAGAACGTCTGTAGTGTGAAGTGCCCGTGATGAGAGGGCGCATATTTTAGCGTTTGCCTACAGAAGACCTGCATTTTGCAGTTTTGTCGTTTCCCTGGCGATGGTCCTTTAGTCTTGCTTCATCGCTGTCATCACAGATGAGCTTGCTGAAGTAATTGAGCCGTCAAGTGTCAAGTGTTCATTACTCCCGTTGCCTTGAGGCGGAAGCCTTATGTTCTGTGAATGTTGCGGGAACGTTGTTCATCCCCACCAATGGCCACCTACTTGTGAGAGGCCTCATTTCCCATTTACAACTTGATTAGTGCTTCATCACCCGCCTGAATGCAAACTGATGGCAGCCTGTTGATTAGCAAAGTTGCTGGGTATGCCCTGCCTGTAAATTAATGCCATTTTCTGTTCTCGATGTGTGTGTGTGTGTGTGTGTGTGTGTGTGTGTGTGTGTGTGTGTGTGTGTGTGTGTGTGTGTGTGTGTTTTTTTTA
>JABJVR010001367.1:0-19303 GCA_025773905.1 Chitala chitala
GAGAACCTTGAAATATATATATATTTTTTTGCATCTACCACACAAACAACTAACAACAGGATTAAGATCCATATGTGCTGAAATGTCTAAAAAAGGATGTTAGTACTGGGATAGCTTTCAATTTCAGGACAATCTATGAATGTAATTTCACAGTATTTTCACTTTGATTTCACAATCACTGTAATCCCTGTTAATGATTACTGATGATCTGAAGAGAGTGTTGCTTTTTTTTTCATTGTGACAAATGCCTATAGAATAACACTATGGTCTGAACAAGCCTTTGTGACAGCTCAGGGAGGAAACCAACCGAAGGTGTGTCTGCTTAGTGGCAGCTGCGTGGGATGAGGGCATACATGCATAGCATGGTGCGCTGGGGGAGTGGCAGAGGTGTCCAGTAAGCAGGGCAGGAGCACATGTCATAGAGGCAGAGCTTTCAGGCCAATCCCAGACTGGTGTCTTCTTCTGCACTCTCATAACAGACGTTTGGCTAATTTATCTGTCACTGAATTCCTGAAATTATCAAACCATACTTGTCATGTTTGGGCATATTACATTTATGTTTATAGCAGTGGTGTAACGTAACAAAGCAATAGTACTTTGTTACAATACTTAAGTATTTTTGGGAGATGTCTGTACTTTACTTGAGTTTTTAAAATTCTGGTGACTTTTACTCCACTACTTTTCTTAAATAAAATACATACTTTTACCCCGATATATTTCCAAATTGGAATTTTACTTACTAGGGGAAAAAAACTCTCCCAAACTTTCGGTTCTTAGTCTGTGAGTTCAGCATAACAAGCACGGGCAGGTCAAAAGCACAGCAGAAAGAAGCTGTCATAGAAGAAACAGCAGCATCCATCTCTAGCAGCAGTGATGCTGCTCCAACACCTGCTACATCTGCTAGCATAACTTCTCCAACAGCACCTGCTGCTTTAACGAGTCAGATCATCCGTGGCCATATTTGTCATATTCAACACATTCAACACATGTTCTCCTTCGTCATATCTAGAGAAGTTCCTCCTATGCTTGGCAAAAAGCACTGAAATTATTCATTCTAAAGCACCCCCTCGAATCTTAAAAAACATTGGTACATTGAGGTAAGATAAAACAAAAATAACAAACGTTATAGAGTTATGTGATTAAGGTATTAAGCACTTAACAAGTTAACATTAACGTTTTTTAACGTTAATATAATTTTATGTCAGCACTGTGATTGTGAATCTAACGTTAAGTAGGCTTTGTATTAGCCATGCTGCACTAAGGATTATGCTAACATTAACCTTAGCTAACGTTAGCTGGTCACAAAATGAGCGAAAATAAACATTAAATTACCAAAAACAGTAACAAAATGACCAAAAACGTCCCCATCTAACTTTTTTTTTTTTTACATTAACGTTATGTTACTACTGTGATTGTGAATCTAACATTAAATAGGCTACGTATTAGCCATACTGCATCATTGACTCAGCTAACATTAACGTTAGCTAGTTGTAAATAAAGCTGAGAAATCTGGCTAACGTTACCCACTGGTAAGCTGAAGCGTGATTTTTATTTATTTGTTAAAACATTTAAATGAACTACAGTACATTACGGTTAATCTTTTCTTTAGAAATGCATAATGTTAACTGGCTGTTGGAATTACAGACGTCTTTTCAACTTGCTTGTGATGTAATCAATTTTTTTTTCCAAACATAATATGACACATTAACAATATACATATTTTATATGGTATGGTATGTCAGGATGATGACTAAAACACAAAAAAATCTAAATATCTATGCACATATTCGTTAAAGTAATCACAAACCTGAGCGCAAACTAGGGCTAGTTGAAATAAAAATATAAAAATTTTGATGCACATCTATTGGAAATTGGGAAGAGGCCTGCTATCCAGCATTAGGCAAAACAAAAATTATTAGTGTTTCTGAGTGCCTTTAAATCGAGATGTTACGGTTTTAATCATGGATAGATTACTGAATGGGCTTTTTAAGTGATATACTTCTACTTTTACTTTCAATACTGAAGTACATTTATTCAAAAACTACTTTTGATACTTAAGAACAGATAATAGATACTATCATAATTTCACTTAATACAATGGGTGACTTTTACTTAAGTAATTTTATAGTGAAATATCTGAAGTTTTACTTGTGTTTACTTTTTATCTTAAGAAATCCAAACAACATGAAAAAACACTAAATATTGGATTAATAAATTAGAACTTTATTCTTATCATTATTATTAGTATTAATAATAATAATAATAATAATAATAGTAATAATAATAAATGTTGTACAATTTTGCCTTCTTTCTGTCTACCATTTTAGTGTCACAGTTTTAACGCTCACACTTTTAACGGTCTATTGAGCATGTAGTGCTTATGACTTTGATGTGCAAGAACCGAGCGTGGCGCCTCTAATGGAAGCAGCCAAACAGCCCATTTAGCAGTGACGGATGTTCTGCCTCTCTAACAGATCTGTAGTCCATACTCCTGAGGATCACAGAAGATGCAGTGTAACAAGAACGAGTCCATAAAGATTTATGGATCTCCACAGAACCACAGTTACAGGACAAAACGAGTAAAAACTGGGAGTGATGAGAAAATGGTGCAGTTAATGCAGACTCACAATATATTTTTAAATTTAGCAAGCTTTCATCTCACACCAGTGGAATATTTGTCATACTTACACTTACCTGTATATAACACTTATTGTTACAGTAACTTTTTTGAAAACAAAGCAATATTGTTTTTGTTTTCTAACTATTTGGTTATACATCATTTTATTTATATAGCACATTTCCAGAACATTTCCATTTTTTTATTTCAAAACAGGCTTAAACATTTAGCAAAAATGTGATATGAAACTGTTGCATTTTTAAACAAACTTACCAATTTTTTGGTTAATATCCTATAATTTGCATTAATAAATGTAACATTGAGTACATACTGTGCAAGCAGTAGAAACATGGCAGTCCAGGTCAGAACTCCCAGCCCTAGTCTTGGGAGGTAGGTGTGTATGTCAGTTTTTCAGCTCTTCTTAAACCACTAAGGATTCTGTCCTGCTGCACAAGGCTACATTAGCTCAATAAGGAAATTAATTATTTCAGTTGAGTGCTTAAGTGCTTAGCCAGAATGAAAACACTATCCTCCTGCATGCACAAAAGCCCACCCTATGATCAGAAGTGGAGACCCCAGGTCTAGACTCAGCTCCCTGGGGGGAGCCACACACTCATTTTCCCAGGAAAAGAAACTTCTCTTCATGTACAGCTATCAAGAAAGCTTTTCTTACAAGTTTATATCTCCAGTGTGCGAGAACAGATCAGGTCTCTAGTGCACATTACCTACAGTTACCATTTTTAACATTTTTCCAAAGTCTTGAGTCCATTTGTAGGCTCCACTGTGTGTGTATTCACTCACTGTGCCACACAATGTGAAACCCCAGATGTCACATGGGCTTTCCTTGTGGTAGGTTCTTGTGGAGTGGACACTGGACAAAGTAATGCCCATAAAACAATTTAAACAATAACATTTTAATGAACTGTAATGCTTTTCATCTTTGTTTAATTACTCAGAGTACTATGAAAGATTCCTTGCATGTAAGATACTTTCTGCTCATTCTATTTGAGATCTGTGCTCCCCTTTGTACATGTGTAATGACAGCAGCGTTGCATTATGGCTGACTTGAATGTTAGAGGCACAGGTATAGAGAGAGGGGATTTCACCCCTCAGCATTCCTGCAGCATTATCTATACTGTATCTATAGAATGGTTTTTCTTCATCCTGCTTCATGAGGTAATCTGAGTCAGCAATTTCCTGCTATTTATCACAACTGTTTTAAGCACAAGATATTACAGATACTGCACTGTTGGATGAAAATTAGAAAAATTGTTTGGTACTTATTGTATTTTTTTCTTTTTTTTCCCAGTTTTTACTTTTATGTCATGCTGAAAAGTAGTAACTGATTTTGAATGCAATTCATCTTAACGCCTTTTAGTGATAAACATGGACTCGATCTGATGAAACATGAAAGGACATAACCATAAAGCAGTTTTGATTTTATATATAACTAAGCTGTTGATTTTATGTATAACTAAGCTGTTAGAGGGACTTTATTAATCTGATGTTCATGATTGTTGATGAGATGACTACTGAGTATTTGAGAAGTATGGTGTATTGTGATGTCTTTCCTTTAGACTCCTTACACATCATGTGGAAAAAGACAAAACAAAAGATATTGGGTCCTTATTCAGATCATGGTTCACTCAGTGTTATATGATTTGTTTCCTTTTTATTTTATAGTTGTTTGTGTATGTGTGTGTATGTATGCGTGTGATTATGTGTGTGTCCTTTATGACTAATGGAATTAGAACCTTCTTAAATCCAACCAGCTTTGTCCATTCTTTTCATTTTTCACCTTCCTTTGCCCATGATGTATCCATTAATATAGATGTGCTATATTGGCTAAAATGAATAGATGTTGTATTATATTCAGTATTCCCACAGAACATTCATTTTTTTTGCACTGTAATTTTTTTGGTAAAGGTAAAGAATGAATCATCACATATAAATACAACCTGTTATACTTTCTGGCTACCTTTCACATTTAAAGGGCAAGACAGAAGCAGACCAGGCAGAAATAAGGTCTGAGTGCAGAGATACAGTATGTTTAATAACAACAAAGTACAAAACAAGCAGAAAACAATACAAAACAATATGACAAAATATAAGCAGGTCAATACAGCAACCAGAAAGGGCTTTGGGAAACTACAACAAAATTGTAATACAAAAAGATAGAATACATGGAACACCAGCCCCAAGAACCACACAATACTTTAACAACTGCTAACACCACAGTGCAAACACCCAACTAAAATTGTGCCAAACAGGAAATAAAGAAGAGGTGAGCACTCTTAGAGAAAGGGAACAAGGAAATGAGCCAATGAAATGAGGGAGCACAAGGACAACCCAACCAAGCCGTTACACTAGCTACAAAAGTAACAGAAAATAGTGACCAAAAACAGCAATGAAGTATTGCAAATGATTAGCACAACACATCCGTATGTGCACGTGAGAAATATGATGCAGTTTCTCTACAGGTTTGAATATATCCGTGGCTGAACTGTAGAGTGTGCAAGGGTGGGTGTCCTCCCTGTAGGCGCAACACTGAACATCCACCCAGGCATCCCAGAAATATTCATAGATGAACAGAACTGTCATAAAAGCCTATTTATAAAGCCAGAAAGATTTGAGACCATACAGACCAAGTAAGCACAGAGGATATGAAAAGCAATCGCACCTAATCCAAACCAAAGAACATAAATCATAGCAGAATTACTCTGACACCTGACACTGACTCTGTGAGCATCCGGTAGATGCAATTGCACGAGGGGCCATACATCAATAACAAGAAGACAAGGAGCTTCCCGCTCTGTGCTGAAGCTACACAGAGGGCATGACATTGTTCCAAAAGCCAGCTCCAGACAGCACAGCCTGAGAAATGGAAACTGACCTTTTTTTATGGGCAACAAGATTGTGAAAATCTCCCACTGTGCACCAAAGAAGCTGTTAAATTTTGCAGCTGCAGAAAAGCTGCGGAAAGAAAACACAAGGGCGCAAAGGAGAAGATTCGGGGGCGAATGAACACAAACGGCTCCAGGGACAGAACTTCAGAGCTTCAGAATGAACAGTGGCCACCTCTCTTGTAGTATATCCACTGGAGAGAAGCTTATGGACCTGCAGGGTCAGTACACACAAACACTTTATCCCCTTGAAGAGAGATTGCACTGAGAACTGCTATGAGTATGAATCATTACCATGTGAGTACCCTCTCCCACCTCCAGCACTGTTTTGGAACGTGACTCCCATGCTAATCAAAATGAATATACAGGTATATACGCTAGACACCCTACACACTTTGGGCAGAAATGCAGTTCATTTAAACTAGGTCCAAACACAGTGAAAATTTCCCGTCATGGTGACTGGAGGACTGCAGTGCATGCAGATTGTTTTAAAAGCAGTGTATGTATAGCATTAAGTTAAAGCACTTCTATCAGTGAATGCCGCACTGAAGAAAGCTCTACTAACTTTATGAATGATACGGTGAAAATAAGCACAAGTGGTGTATGGAATGTATATTGGAGCATGTCGAGATTTATCTTAAGGGATTAGTCCTCAGTTAAGTGCTCTCCAAAAGTAAATGTTATAATATCTGTAAACACTTCCAGCAGAGCAAGTGGAAAAAATATAATTCCATTTCTTCAAACTTGAGTTATGTCACAAGAGCACTAGTGTCAGCCTTGCTAACTCTGCCTTCAAGGAAAATAGCAAAGGCAGCTGTATAAACAAGCTGAGCACAGGTTCATCCACAATGCCAGTCATCCAAAGCACGTAAAATAGTACAAACTGATAAAAATCCGAAGGCTTTATGTTGAATTTTTGTAGGTTGCATTTACTCACCCTCCGGTTGCAAACAAAATCACGAATATCATTTACATGCAGTTGCTATGTCGACATGTGTATTTTATAAATATCTTGAGCAATTGAGGATAATCAAACGTTAATAGCAGTAGTAGAGCAGTGTTGACCAAAGACCTAGAACCACTCGCTGAGGTTAAAATGACCGCTACTGCCTCTGTAAATTATTACTGAAGTCCAAACGCTTTAAGATATTTCTTGCCTGACGTCTGACAGTTTGCTGGCAGCCAGAATTCAGTGGAAAACAAGCTCTAGAGGTGTTATCCCCTGAGGCAGGAACCATAAAGCACAGTGGTAAGGCAGCACCTTTTTATCTGATGAGTCTTCTTCAGAAAGAATCATTGCAAAGGCCAAAATGTGCTCTGGTAGTAGTGTTGGGGTGGGGGAGGGAACAGTTTTCCATCTCTACATGCTTTGGGCTACATTACATTTGTTTCGAGTTAAATTTGTGCACTTACATTCAGGCACAAAGTCAAAGGTGCAGTGTGTCTTACTGAATTAGGACTAAATTCGGTTTCTTCCGAAAGCTTCATATTTATCACAACACTATTAACACTTATAACATTTTCTTTATGTGGCATGAAATTCTATGTATGAATAAGTCTTACAAGCAAAGATACACTGAGTAAATTTTTGCTTTGAAGATTCAGTTGAAAATTTAGAAATATGTTGTAAGGTTTCTGTATTTGCACTAATTCGTAATTTTTAATACATTTGTATGACAATATACTAGTTGACTCAAAGAAAATACTGTATACATATTTATAAAACCTATCTGGGAAGCCATGATAAAAATGTCCATTTTGTAAACTCTACTCATAATAGCAGTCCCTGTCTTACCTTTCATGCAGTCCTGACCTAGTTTCTGTCTTTACCAAAAAGCTGGTACATTAAAGATGACTTTAATACATTATACATAATGCCCCGTGAGCTCATACTGGTGGCATTTCCACTCTTTATGTTTGTAATTCATCCAAAAGTTGTTAACTTTGGCTGTCCATAATTTATTGTGCTCATTAGCTATATAAATATCTGTTACCTTCAGAAACTGTAACTGTCAATTGTAATTTGCATCACAGGTGGTGTATCCAGTTAAGCCAAACTAGGGCTGTGAATTCACCTCAAATCGTTACGCATGTTTTAGAGACTAATAAAGCAAAAAGAAGGACATAAGGGGGATTTCAGAGTTATACACAAGGCAAATTAGTGTAGTAATTATCCTTTTTATCTTCCACCCTTTTACTCTAAATTACCTCCTTTTTCTTACTTTCTTTTTTTCCTCACTTGTACTGTAATTATGTTTTGTGTTTGTGGCATGCTAGCCAAGGATCTGAGGACCACCTCTGGTGCCTGTGCAGTCATACACTGAACTCAGCCTTTTACAGAAGCACACAGTGTCTTTACATGTTGTACTGCATGTCATGTTTAATGTTTGAATGCATAACAGTGGAGGATGATGCTAGAAGATGTTAGAAGTTGGTGGTGACATATTAACATTCACACTGTGCCTTCAGATGTTTGAACAACATCAATGAACCCAAAGATGCAGGTATGGAACTACAGTTTGGGCAACTCAAGGATCCTCCTGGCTTTTTAACCTAATCTCCCTTGTACAAATACCTATTTACTGTAATAACTGTACTGAAATTAAAGACTTTTTTTCCTCTTGTTGTGTTCAGAGAAGAAGAATACCATCTTTTGAAAGCAACTTAAGATTTAAATGTCTTTTTAAAAGTTTGTAAGTGTTAACGTCACTGGAAAATGCACTGAAAATTTATGGTACCATATCTTGTTTGTGCAACAGATTCCTTTAGAGAACAGGAGCATCAAAGACAGGTATAGGTAAAAATGACCTGATCTACTAGATGTTGCTGATAGTGCTCATTTATGAGCAGAGCATCTGCCAAAGATTTTTTTATTATTTTTTTTATACTACAGGATATGTGATTAGTTCTGCACAACTGCACAGCATGCATCATTTCCCTGAACACCTTCAACAACAACACCCATATGGTCATAAAAGACTATCATTAATTCAAAATACATAATAATGCATATAAATTGCAGTTTACCAAGGATTATATGAATAATTTAAATTATAACAAAAAATGAATGATGACACAGTTTCAGACCATTGACAACGTTGCATTAAATGCAAAGTGGGTTTTGCAACTTCTGCATTTACCCATTTTACAGATGGATGCTTTCATTGAAATGATTCAGGTGAACCAACTAGACCTGAAAATGAAAGGAGCTGAAGGTCCCCTTGCATGGCCTGGGTGGCACAGTGTGCAGCATGTTTGGTTATGCTGCCAAGGCTGAGGGTTCAAGTGAAGCTCTTAACATTGCCTATGTGTGTGTGTGTGTGTGTGTGTGTGCGCACGCGCACAGGCTTTCTCCTACAGTCCAAACATATCCATGTCAGATTAACTGAATACTCTAAATTGCCCTTTACAGGTGGTTGTCGACTTATGACCAAGATTAGTTTCGACCAACCAGTCGTAACTAGATTTGGTTGTAAATCGGCCTATGCAAAAATTACCTTACATATATTAAATTGTGTACAGTAATGATAATCACTGATGTCGTCAGCTGGGGCAGCATTTGTCAGGTTTTAGTCAAACATTGTATACTAAAGTACATTTAGTTTCATAATGCAATATAATTGCAAAAACACTGCATACTACAGTACCATTGGTTTAATAACTGCACCTGGGGCAGCATTCGGGGTAGTCTATTTTTTCATAAACATGGTGTCTGAACTCCTCGTACATTTCATGATACGGACGAAACACATGTGCCATCTGTTCAACCCTTGCAAATCGTGCAATGTTTGGGTCCATTCCTTCAAAATGTGCAAGAAATTTATTCAATAGAGACAAACCTTCTGATAATCCGAGTACCGAGTCTGAGCTAACACTGAGCTTTGCGCGTGGAACTGCTACTGCTGCCAGGAGCAGGGCAAAACTGTCATATATATGCCCAGCTGTGTAATGCTCACCAGACATACTGGTCACAGTTGCGGTTGTAAAGCCAATCAGTTGTAAGTTGCATAGGTCATAAGTCAATGACGACCTGTATTTGTCTATGCCTTCAGATTGATTGGTGCCCTGACTGGGTGTCCCAGGCTGAATAGGATAGTCTCGAGGGTACTTATGACTCTGTAGTCTATAAGAAATGGGAAGATGGATGCATACAGGTGAAGGGTAGTTTATGAATACCATAGTCAGTCATTTTGGATTCCTGAACTGGCAAACTTTGTTTAACAAGCTAATATTTTCACCCATAGCTGACTGGTAAGAGACTAATATAATATGTGGAGCAATTGCCAGTCCTTATACTTCAGGGGATTGCTGCTGCTAATCACAGTGAAAGTGCCAAAAAGCACTTTTCAAGAGTAACAATTGAAGTGGTTTGCCAGCTTTGTAGCAATAAAAGAGCATGCAAACACAGTTGTGTGTTTCATTACTGTTTCATCAAAGTACACTGTTACATGTTGTCAGAACTGAAATGGAAATAGTTACACAGATGGTACGCTTTAGTAATGGCTCAGAACCAAATGTGTGCGCAGAAGACGAAATAGAGAAAAAACAAAGAAACTTGTTCCAAAAGTAGTTTTACAACCTTTTATTAAAAGAACATTGTTATACACTGTGTCATTAGTTCTGGAATGGAAAAACGTTGCCCTTGGAAAATGCATAGTCCAGATCAATAGATAAGGCGCGTATATGCGTATTTACGCAATTAAAAAACGCCCAATTGTTTTCAGATCAAAGCGTACTGATATGTTGGTTAAAAAAAAAAGAGGATACGCAAATAATTTTAAACTGACGCGTAATTAACTATTCACAATGGTAGAATACGCAAATAAACTGGTTAATATTTCCAGTAAAAATTCAACAAATGTCTCGATTACTTAGTACACTAATGCTATCCAAAATAACCCCAATTCGTTGGGATTGTAATCACGTCAAAAATAGCCGATGACCTATGTTATAGCAGGTGCGTTCAAGTGCATCTAATCTGTTGTATTCGTAATGACTCGACAATACCCGGAAGATTACGAATGCATTTTTGTTACTTTTCGCGAGGTAATCTCTAACGTTTTTGGACTATATATATATATTTTTTTATTATCTGGAGCAATATCACATAAACCTAAAACATATTGGTACGACTGAAAAATAATTTCTAAACATAAATAATTTGTTTTCCAATAAAGTTGTCTTAGGTTTAAAAAAAAAACTATATAAAAAAGCAAATACCAATTTAGTCATTGCCAGTACCCAATTAAACTTGAAACACAGGGTACTGAAAAGCTGGATACCCATTTATTTTGATGAATACCCAATTAGTTGTAAAACAGTGGGGTAATACACAATTCACACGAAAACCTTATCTATTGTCAATATATACTATAGTCCATATAAATTAAACACTGAAAATATACAACCACCTGCTACGAAAATAAAGGCAAACATCTACAAGAGGCATATGCTGTAGGCTGTCTGAACAGCAGTTACATGTTGTTACTATTCACACATGATGGGAGTGCTGTAACATGCTAGTGAGGCAGCAACACCAACACTGACAGAAGAAAGAGGCCTTGTGTGACCATATGTGTAGGGGGCGTAGGGCCAAGATAAGCAAAGGTCTTTACCACTGGGAAATTTACAGCACAGCGATAAAAGTGGATTGGAAGTTTTGAGCATGCCACTTCCACGACACGCCTCTCTTGTCTGGGCCTGTCAAAAATAGCTTCTCCAGAGGCTGAATCTATACAACAAGAGCATACCTGCTTGTCAGCACATCTGAAGTCACAGTCCTGCCTTTTGAAAAAGAGGCCTAAAATGTACCTGTACATCCTAATCTTTGTTGTTTTGCTGTTGTTTGTAAATCAAACACATCTCTGACAGCTGTATTCACTGTACTGCCCCTCCTACATTTTGTGTATTAACTGCACACTGATTTGTTCAAAGGTGCTGGGTCATTCTATCAAGATTCACCTAAAAGCATGACAAATGGGCATGAAAAAACTTCAGTAATCCTAGATCTTGCACTAAATTGCTCATATTGACACTGTAGGCTACACCATATCAGAAAAAAAAAATACAGAACAACCTAGGTTACATTATTTGGCCAAATAGCCTGATGAAATACGTTTACATAACAGTAATACATAATTCAAATAAAGCTTAAGTGTGATGCTGCAAACCCGAGGAGCCTGGCTAGTCACTGTACTCTAGCAGTTTCATGCACCTTTCTCAGCAAGCGCACATGGCAGTGGGATGTTATCACAGTCCGAGACAATTTTAAAATCACAGCCAAATGTGAGGCTCTCAGTTAATTAAACTTGTCTTGTGTTAAATAATCTTTCAAGAAATATAAATAATCACTCTGGACTTTCTTTCTCATTTGCTATTTGCATCCTGATTGGTCCACAAGTTCATAACAAGGCTTGGATACCAATCAATAATAAATAACATACCAATCAATTAAAAGTGATTTTTAAAAGAGTTTGTTATTCTAATTATGATTGACTCCCCCCAATGTGATCTGAAACAGTGGAAATTGGTCCTGGTCTGCAAGCTACTGCGCTAACTGCCTTCTCAGAAGTCCTGCACTAATTCACGCTTCTACCATCTACCTCACAGGCCTTCACATGCTTCAAATGACACTTTAATTCAACAATTTTCTACTTGTTTATACAGGTGGATATATTACAGGAGCAAACCAGTTCAAGCACCTTCTTCTTGGGAACTATGGAAAAAAATACACCAAGGATTTCTAGCAACTAGCAGCTATTAGCTTATGTTCGTTTTTATAACCACTCTGTTTGCTACCAGCCCTGTGGTGGGTTGGCGCCCCGCCCTGGGTGTCCCCTGCCCTGCACCCTATGTGCTCTGGGATGGGCTCCAAGCTTCCTCGCGACCCTCACCAGGAATAAGCAGTTATGCTAATGGATGGATGGATGTTTGCTACCATTTTGATCCAAACTTCAATGAGAGTATCAGTATCAGTGAGAACTTTCCCCAGAGCAGTTTTTTTTTGAACACATGGGTCAATGATAAAACATTTTTAATATAGAAACTAAAATTACAGGAATTCACTAATATTAAAACAGGGTCCTTCCCATTTGTGTTGTATGATGTTAGGACAAATGTTATTCTGAGTGTAATACAACTACATCAAGAAATTTGTCAAATTTCAAATCAGGCTCAGTGAAATTTTAAAATCTACCCTGTAATTGTAGAAATATAACGTATGTGATTCATAACAGAAAAATGCTTCTGACCATCTCTAATATGCTTGTATTACTCACACAACACCATGGAACATAAATATCACATCTCAAACAACTTGCTTCATTTATGTGCATTCATATTTATATATCCGCTTCAATTTTCTGAGACATTTTCCTTCTGGTCTTCCATTGAAAATGGAGATATGGAAATGCAGTAGTGCACTGCTACAGCTCAGCTGAGCTCAGTGTTTTTCCATCAGGTGCAGGAGAGGAACACGTCAGCTGCAGAGGCGGATTGCCAACACGTGTGTTCAAGCGTCACTTTGTTCTTTCAGGGGCGTGCCAGTGCCAGTCATGCTAATTACCTGTTAAATGTCTGCGGGATCTGAGCAGAATTTAAATACCCTACTTTATTGGTGACGTGTACTAACATGGTGAAAATACGAATGCAGCATTTGAGCACTATTTGGCAAACAAACAAAAATTATTTCTTTGTTAAAGTTATTTCTTTCTTAAAGTCTTTGCTCCTGTATTATCAAATGCCTTTAATTGTTTTCCTTACATGAAATGAAAGGCATCACACTGTACCTGTTTGAACTGCTCTGAAGTGCTCAGGTATAATTTATCATGCATAACAGCTCATGGTGAGCTGCTTATGTCAGTAGAAAAGTTATTTGTAAACATCAACAACCCATAATTGTGGATGCAGAGCCTATCCAGTGGAAAAGGAAATAAAGCAGGGGTACCCCAGGGTGGGAGGTTGTACAGTCTCAGAGCTGGAGCAGGAACCCACCCCTGAGCCCTGGGGGTGTGAGAGGAGGACGACAGCCCTAAAGACACCATCCTGATCTGTCTACACTCATAGAAATGTCCAAGCCATACAGCAGTGTCATAGCATCCCCACATTCACTGTATCCATAAACCTCTCTAATGTGCATCCAACAAGGTCACATGTAGGTCAGAACATTTGCCATGAACCTAATCTTTTAATCTATACCAGAGACAAGTAATGTCTGGAAATAAATGGTCATCAAATTTGTACCTTGGACTTGAGCAGAACAAAAAAACTCTTCATAGAATATAAAACTCCAGTAGAAGTCCATTTACAAATAGTATTATTTTTTACCTAAAAATGTGTAATACATAAATCGTGACTGTTTGGAAAACCTTTGAAACACCTCAGACACCTTAAATTTTACCATGAGAAGCAACTGAAATACCTGCTCTCCTAGTTGGCGTTCTTATAATATAATACATATAATTGGACAAAAATGATAGAAAAGTAATTTATTACGTAGAAAAAAATAAGAAGTTTCAATATATAGGCAAAAATACTGTCATGGTTTGCCCAGTTGCCGTTGTCGTGTGACGACACCTCCTCGTTTTCTTATTGTCTCATTACCTCATTTTCCTGGTTTGTGTTTCCTTTTTGGTCCTATGTTAGGTTTTGTGTTGCACTGTGGTGTTGCTTAGTGTTAAAGTCATTGGTGTGTTTTTGGCTTCTCCTTGGGTTGTTTCATGCCCTATGACCTTGTTGTTTTTTCCTCGTGCCCTCCTAGTTCCTGTTGTAGTGTATTTTTGGCTTATTCCCTGTTTTTGTTCTTGTTATTGCTCCCTTGTTTGACTTTTGTGCTAATTTTAAGAAAACCTTTTGCACATAGACCTTCTCGGTCTTGGTGTATCTAATTTGCCTCATGACAAACAATATAATTACCGGTATTAAACTCAAAAGACTGTACAATACATCAGAAAAACTGTGGTGAGGATGTTACACATGCAATAAAAATTTAACATCATAGCAAAAAAAAATTATGTTTTTTGAATGGATAGCCGATCAAATGCTTGAGCCTTTGTCAGCAGTATACCACTGGCTTTATCAGGGATCACTCTATCAAAATCATACACAAATTAGTGTTGGAACCATAATGAGTAAGGGTGGTGGCTGCTTTTTACCATATTTATACAATCACTCACCAGCATAACACGGCATTTGGTGTGCTGTGTTAATGTTTAAAGCTTGAACAATGTTCACGTTTAATACAAGCGCTAGTGGAATTGCATTCAAAATACAGACAAACAGACAAACATCTTTTAATATTCATTTAAAAAGCATCCAGTTTTAGAATGCATATTGTTAATCCAATGCTTTTAGTTTTTCAGATAAATTCACTGTATGTTGATCATTTCATTGAAATAAACTCTATAAGTTACATTAAAATGCAAATAGGAAAGAACTGACAAATTTGCATGGTGAAAAAGGCTGAAAAATATGCACACAATATAATAACACATCTTAAATTTATGTGAAACCAACTTAGCATGGTTTCAATGAATGTACAGCTTTTTTGTGATGTTTGTGCAAATGTGAGATCTGCATGTGGTGCTGTTGTATCTTTCTAGGTAGACACACATTGGATGGGGAGCTCATTATTTTTTTGCATTTTCCTTAATCACACAATCTACTGGCACCCCTCCCCTTCTCAACAAATCAGAATTCACAAACAGAACATCCATCACCTGAACTGCTTATCCCTGGGGAGAGTTGCAGGGAAGCCTGGAGCCCATCCCAGAGCACAGGGCAAGGGACATCCAGGGTAGAGCACCAACCCACCACAAGGCAGGCACACACACACAATTTGGACACACCAATCAATCTAACCTGCATGTTTTTAGACTGTGGGAGGAAACCGGAGCACCCAGAGAAAACCTATCAAGCACAGGGAGAACATACAAACTCCACACACGCAGACCCAAGGTGGGACTTGAACCCCAAGCCTGGAGGTATGCGGCAACAGTGCTAGCCACCACTCTACCATGCCACCTACAAACAGAACTCTTAGGGAATAAAAACTGCTCAATTTGACATTTCGTCAACTTCAGTTACATTCCAAAGTCATGTTTGTCATTTAAATTATATTACCTCCGTACAAATAATTTCAATTTCAATAAAATATTCTTAAATTTGTGTACATGATTGGTTATAGCATTTAGTATATTTTAAACCTCAGTTTGTTCAGTTATTACACGTATATTCAACACAGCACATGCTCTGTTGTTGTACTGTAACTAAACAACCGTTTTCTATAATTACAACCTGGATAACAACAGCATCAGTATTACTTAAAATTATTATGATAATATGTGGTTCATGTTATCTAATTGCTCATGTTGAAACACCGGTTTCATGGGAAGATCACTAGATTCTGGGAAATTTAGCTTGTCAGTTAAACTGTTTGCACCAAAACCTGATTTCTTAAGGTTGTTGCATGAGACCAGGAAACAAATTAAGATTCAAGTATTACACCTTTTCGTTACACACTGTTAGGTTTGTTTCTAGAGTGATAAATAAACCATTCAGAAATATTTAATAGTATAATATTATGTTGTGCTCTTTTGTATATATATACGATCAGCTGTTATGTCAACATTATGACCGTAGACTGGTGAAGCGGAGAACATTGATTATCTTGTAATGATTGCATCCGGAAGTGGGTGGGATATATTAGCTAGCAAGTGAATGTTTTGTCCCTGAAGGTGATGTGTTGGAAGCAGAGAAAAAAAAATGGGTAAGCATAAGGATTTGAGTGACTTTGACAAGGGCCAAATGGTAATGGCTACATGACTGAGTCAGAGCAAATTCAAAACTGCAGATTTTTTGAGATGTTTCTGGTCTGCAGTGGGTCAGGACCTACCAAAAGTGGTCCAAGGATGGAAAACCATTGAACCCACAACAGGGTAATGGGCAGGCAAGGCACCTGATGGAAAAACACTGAATTCAGAGCACACACTGCATCGCACTGCCAAAAGTGCATACAATGGGCATATGAGCTTTAGAACTAGGTCTAGCGGAATTCATGCCTTAATGGGTCAGGCTGTTTTGGCAACAAAAGGGGGCCCTACTTAATATTATTATTGCTGATTTGTTTTTTTTTTTTGTGTGTGTGTGTGTGTGTGTGTGTGTGTGTGTGTGTGTGTGTGTGTGTGTGTGTGTGTGTGTGTGTGTGTGTGATAGCACAGGGGATTTCATATTAGTATGAACATTCAAGTTTAGGTCAAAACTGCTTTATGCTTATGTCCTCTGTTTATTCGTCATATTAAGTCCCTGCTACGCTACAAGGTATTCAAAATCACCAATACAACGGTAGCTTGAGTTAAATAAATAATTTCAACAGAATTAAAATAAAATACGAAATACAAATACAGTATTAGATCATGGTTAGTTTCCAAGATTTTAAATCGTTTATTGAACGTCTGCGCCCTCTAGTGGTACATTTTAGTTATACGCTCACAAATCGAAAATTATAGGTCGAATTTGCTTAAACGCAAAACAAACAGCAATTGATAAATATTAGTAATATTCTGACGAGTTTAGAAAACTGACTTATTTAAAGATTAATTTAAATAAATGTGATAAAACGTGTTCTCTGGAGTGACGAATCATGCTTCTCTGTCTGGCAATCTGATGGACGTGTTTGGGTTTGGCGGTTGCCAGGAGAACGGTACATGCCTGACTGCATTGTGCCAAGTGTAAACATGAGTTCATTTAAAAACAGATTTTTTAACTGGTCAAAAATATGTCTCCAGTGTAAAACACATCTGGTTATATTCTCTCCTTATCCCAGCTTATATAAAACACACAGGTTTCAAAGCTTTTGTAGGAACACTCGATGACAAGGAATAAAACAATCAATAAAAGGAGTTAGATAATAACAATAAAAGAATAAAAGGCTTGGTCTTTAAACTTCATTTTTGGTTAAAAATATCAAGTGGCTGTGCCTGATAATGAATTAAAAGTTTCTCTTCAGTACTCAAACTGGCAAAATCAGTTTTTAAATTGTCTAAAATTATGTGCAGCACCAAGGGACACACCCCACAAAACACCTGACGTGTTAAACGTGTCATCATAGTAGATGTGCTTATCTGTGCAGATGAAACAGTGTCACCTTTCAAGGACAGCAGAATTTACAATGTGAAGATGGCCTTCTACCTCTCCTTTGCTGTGTGATGGCCCCACTGAATGAAATCCTGCTCCATCCTAGCGTTCAGATCACAGCATACATTTTGATACAAACTCCAGGTGCTGACATCTGCCCGCTCTGTGTGAGCACTGTTGTTGCATTAATTAAGTTAATGTTTGGTACCACTGATCAGCAGCCAGATCTGGGACAGGACAGGTGTCTGAGCACCTTGAGGCCACCCCTTCATCAACTTTGCTTGTGATATAAACTGCAGCTCTAGCATCCTACACAAACTTGCTACATGTGTCCAGACATGTTGTGCATACAAACAGTCCCAAAAGACATGTCCAATGGTTTCATTCTTTGAGCAGCCAGGTCTGGGGCACCATGGGTTCCTGGTGAGCTTATGTCTATACAAAACACCTCTGACTGCAAACTTACCATACACACATTGCCAGTTCAGGTCCTGCAGCCAGTAATCCAAACCAGTTTGCTCAGACAACACCTACTGGAAACAAACAGACCCCCAGTACCTTCAAGGGGCTTTTGCAGAGGGTGAGACCTCCAGCAATGTCCTCTCCTGCAGCTTTTCAGCTGCAGAAGAACTTCCACCGACTTCCCGAGGTTCAATGGAGCCAAAAGTTTAAATCAAGTCAAGGGCGTAGGCACCTGGTACAAGGACACAAGCAGTGGGTCAAAAAATACTGGAGAGATGCCAGAATTCTCCTTCATATTGTTCTATTTGCATGTCTTTACTCTTTATTAATGTTTTGAAGTTTTTTTCTTTTAGCTTCTGTGAAACTCAATGACCATAGTATAGTTCTTTTGATAATTTGTATTATTGTTTTAGTTTAGCTTCTGGTAGTGAAGCAGTGTTAAGACAGATCACCACCAGACCTACACTACACTGCCAAAAGTATTGGGACACCACTCCAAATTATTGGATGCAGGTGTTCCAATCGCCTCCATGGCCTCAGGTGTATAAAATCAAGCACCTAGGCTTGCATACTGCTTTTACAAACATTTGTGAAAGAATGGGCTGCTCTCAGGAGCTCAGTGAATTCAAGCGTGGTACCGTGATAGGTTGCCACCTGTGCAATAAGTCTATACATAAAATTTCCTCGCTACTAAATATTCCACAGTCAACTGTTAGCGGTATTATAACAAACTGGAAGCAACTGGGAATAACAGAAACTCAGCCACAAAGTGGTAGGCCATGTAAAATGAGTGGAGTCAGCGCATGCTGAAGTGCGCAGAGCACAAAAGTTGCCAACTGTCTGCAGAGTCAATAGCTACAGACCTCCAAACTTTATGTGGCCTTCAGATTAGCACAACAACAGTGTGTAGAGAGCTTCATGAAATGGGTTTTTCATGGCTGAGCAGCTGCATCCAAGCCTTACATCACCAAGTGCAATGCAGTGATGTAAGTCATGCTGCCACTGGACTCTAGAGCATTGAAGACGTGTTCTCTGGAGTGACGAATCATGCTTCTCTGTCTGGCAATCTGATGGACGTGTTTGGGTTTGGCGGTTGCCAGGAGAACGGTACATGCCTGACTGCATTGTGCCAAGTGTAAAGTTTGGTGGAGGGGGGATTATGGTGTGGGGCTGTTTTTCAGGGGTTGGG
>JABJVR010001368.1:0-19302 GCA_025773905.1 Chitala chitala
TGTTGGCCAGTGCATCATGTTTTTAATATTGTGGTATTTTCACAGTAACAACTGTGCAGCGTAAATATACCTAAAACAATTTTTTTTTTTTTTTTTTTTTTTTTTTAGAAAGCCGTCATTGGTTTCTCATCTGCATTCCCACTGTTTGGTTGTAACTATGCGCTTTTCTGACAATCGCAGATTTATAATTTGTAATTGTGCACAGTTTCCTCGCTGATACGATGCGTCTCCTTCATGATCTGTGTTTCTGAGACGTGACCGCATGGTGAACTAACCTCCTGGTACCTGACAGGATGTCTGTCCACGGAGCAGTTTGCGAAGAGGCGGCGGACAGCCCTGTGCTTCACTGTGGCTCTCTTCTTCCTCTCCGTCGTCATCCTGGTCATGGGCCTGCTGACCGCCACACGCAGCAACAGCGTGCTGGTGTCTGGATATTACCCAGGGATCATTGTGAGCACCGCCATGCTCTTGTTATTTTTGCTGACTGCACTTTTGATTATTAATAAAAACATCTAGATTGTCAGTTTACACGTAAATTGCATAATACATTTTTTTTTTTTTTTAATGTATAAATGGTTTTTTTTTTTTTTTCTTTTTTCTTGACGTTTTCCAAATTCACCCAAATGTTTGCTGTTGAAGTTGGTGCTTTAGGAGACGAGAAAAACGTCTTAATATTTTCCTACTATTTATGTAGTATATGCTTATCTGTAAATGAGACTTGAGAATTTATTTATTTATTTATTTATTTATTTATTTTGCAAACATACATTATAATTATCTGCAAGGAAGGGACCCTGGTCGAATCATCTTGTTTTGGGCTGTGGGGTCGTGAGTTTGAGCCTGTGTTGCCCCATAACACATACAGTGGGCTGGATCTGGCTCGTGGGCTGGTAGTTTGAGACCCTTGATGTACATACAAATGTTATAAAGAAACAAATGCTACACCATAAGAGGGTTTACCATGCTTTTTTTTCCGCTTTGTACTTCCTGTTCAGCTCAGTTTTGGCGCTTTCCTTGGGATTGTGGGAATCTACGTGGTAGAGAACCGAAAGCCATTGGTAAGTGGAACAACATTCAGGAGATGTTATGTATTCTTATAATTGAACATTGTTCAGTAGATGTTATGTTCAGTAATGAGAATATCATTCAGGAGATGTTATACAATACATGGTCATTATGGCTGTTGGTTTTTAATCTTTTGTGTTAAATGCTTTGTCCATAGCTGATAATTAACGTAGGTGGTTAAAGCCATCTGATTAAATGGGAACCACCATTAGATCTTAGACCTTCTTTGCAAAACTCAAATTCTAAATAAAGGAAAACCACATTTAATAACTGCATTTTATTAGTGTTAAGTTACATAGTCCAAAGTGGGACCAAACCAATACCATTGTTTTGTGTGTGTGCGTGCAGCTGGCTGGGGCATAGGAGGAGGACACGTCACACCCAGTTATTTATACTGTTAACTATATATAGCTATATACATAGAATCCCTCCCCCACACTTCTGAGAGGAAAAACTTTGCATGCATGTATGTATGTATGTATGTATTTAGAAATATGAAATGAAAATATAAAAAAAATGTGTAGTCCCACCGCATATAAGTACCAGTAGCTATGATTAAAGACACAGTAATGCATCCACACACACAAAAAAATAAACTGGTGGTAGAATACTTGGCACATTAAAGTTTCATACATTTCTCAAATTATACATGTTTTAAAAGAATGGGGGTTTTTTTTTTTTTTTTTTTTTTGTATCCTGAAAGATATATTGGGCTACATTATCAGTCTGAGACAATGGAGATTGCTGTTGAAGACCAGGATGAAATCAACATGCGATCGAGATTCGTTTGCATTTATAAGATGATGCTGTGCTTACATGTGCCACAAAAGCCTAATGGGTTGGAATGTGAGAAGGCACTAAGACGGATCTAACCGATAAAGGGACCAATCGCTATTTTACAAAACTGCAAATGTCACACTCCTCTGGCTGCTATGCACCGTGCACATCCATACACTGTGATGTGTTACAGTATTACAGAGGGTTATAAAAGTGAATGCTTCACTCTGGTAAAAATGTCAAAAGAGTTGCAAAGACACTCATTGTTCATGAGTCAGGATCAAGTCTGAGTCAAACAAGTTGCAAGTTGAGGCTATTTATGAATAACTTAAGCCCCCATCTCTGACCTGAGCTTTTAATTTTAATTTAATTCTCAAAGTCATTTTTACAATAAGATCTAAATTCCCCTGGTGTTTTGGATCCATTCCAGCTAACAGCAACCTCAGGGGAACCCAAAGGCCTACAGCTGCTGTGGCTGACCATGGCAGACTGTTCCTTACTCCCGCCAGAGTCCCATCAGGACCAGGGCTCACATACTGGTGCAATAGCTTCCCTTTTCTGAGACTGTGTAGAAAACACATGTGGTTCCTAAGCCTGCTTATTTGTAGTAGCCACTGTTACTTTGCTGTGCCTAACAGCTGCTTTCTTGAGTACTCTTCATCAAGCTGTTTCAGTGTAATGAACTCTAATGGCATCTACCGTTCTAAGGAATCTTTAAATAGTCAATCGTTAATTACCAGAAAGTAAATTTAATGTTGAATTTATAGAAAGTATGTTTAAAAAAAAAAAAACAAATGATCAAGTGAAGAGGACATTGACTGTTTTTAAATTGGGAAAATTCAGATGGATCCGATGACGTCTCATGGGATGTCTGTATTATAGATCATAATTTGGGAATCTAATTCGGGCTTGTTTGCCGGTCAGTAAACCTTGACTGTCGACAGTAAATGGGCTCTTAAGTGCAAATGGGAAATAAGATTTCTGTTAATGTCGTGATTTTGAATGCTCGCCCAGGAGAATGCGTGTGATTGGCCGAGTACATAAAGGAAGACAATAGGGAACTAGATAAGCATTGACTTCTGGGAATTTAGTCCTATAATACAAACTTTGTTCCCTGGTGGCACCAAGGCCTTTAAGGTTTAATGTTCTGTCCCCATTACCTGAATGGTAAACTGATCGATTTTGGCCTCTCTGGCAGGTGTAAGTGAACGCGGGTGACGTGGCGACCTGCAGGATTTGTTTTTGTTTGTTTGTCCGGGATCAGCTGTGTCCCTCTGGCTCATTATTTATTTAGAGCTTTTGTTGGCTGTGTCACACAGTCATCTCATCTTCCCAGCTGACTTCTCCTTCTATAATTTATGCTGTAAGGTTTGGTTTCTCAGGCTCCAGCACGCTAACTCAGGCTGGTACTAATAGAGGACTGTTCATTTCTCCTTTTCACTGACATGTTAAGTTATTGCCTCATGCCACACAACAATTTGGAGACACTTGCACATTCTTCTTTGAGCATGGACCTTTCTTGCCCGTATAGCCTATCACCGATTTTGTTACATGTTATTAAATTCTTACTGAATAGTGATTGTTTGTTTCCTTTTGTCCTAACAAAGTCAGATAATGGTAAGTGCTCAGCAATGGCTCTGAGTATAAAATAAATGTGGTTTCGCTGCTGAGGTGTTTGGCGGATCCCATGCCTGTGTACACGCAAGCTGCATTGGGGTGTCGGTGTGTGTGTGTTCTCTAGGTGCTTTTACACTGACTGGGGCTAAGTAATATGCTGGACCATGAGATAACTGAAAATACCGTCATGTCCGAGCTTTAGGGAATGGGAAGTACATGTAGCTAATTAAATCAATGCTGCCCGAATGTGCCGTATATCAAAGATGCATCATTGAGTCCACGTGGGACTGATTGCAAGTCTACAGAATGTGGTTCCCATGGTGACGGGCTAGGTTGGGTCCAAGGATCCATCATTGTTTGATTTAGAGGGAGATGCATTTTGTACTTCTCATGACTTTTGGTCATTGCTCCCAGCCACCACTTTAAAATTTTAGTCACTGAGCTGTTGACAAATATTTGACAGGTGCCATGAAGCTGTACTAGTTTCTGTTTTGCTCCTCCTCCTCATGTCTTTGTTTTCTGCTCTGGGCTGAAACTGATAGGTGATGGCCAAGGTTATGCCACAGTCCACTCTCTGCTGTTGAGCATGCTCGAATGGCACAAGGTCGATTTCAGGTTTCACTTCCTGTATGTTGGTGAGAGCCCCTTCACCTTTGACTTCAAATGAGAGCAACTGTAGGCTATGGTTTGAGCAGGGAATGATCATTACTCTTGGTGGTCTGTGTTGCAGTGATTAATTCCAAAATTAACAGGATCTACAGGACCTAAATACATTTGGACTAAACATATCTTTTAAAGAGAAGTATGATTGCTGAACTGGGTAAGTCATCTGCTAAACACATTTTGACCCTGGTCAGATATGGACATGTCCCTCAAAGAAAAGCTACTGTGCGTCTGAAACATTGTCCTTTTCAAATGCTGCAGCTTCTCCTGGCCACTCTGTTAGAGGCGCCCACCTCTCCAGCTGTATTTTACCCAAAAGCCTAGCTCCTTTGACCACAGTCCTGTTGACCACTGCTGTCTGTCTGTAGATGGTTGTGTTGTGTTTGACCTTGAGGCCTTGGACAGCGGTCGGCTGGAGCTACGGCTCGTTCCCCTTGTCTGAGGAGCTGATCATGCCGGGGGTGAGAGGGACTCTTTACGAGCGAGTTCCTTGTGCTCTGAAGATATGAGCTAATGCCCCTGTCAAGGCTCATTGTCTCTGACATCAGCACTGCCGCAGCATCACATTAAGCCACAGTCATTTTAACTGCTCGTTTATATTAATGGTCTTAAAGGTCCACTGGCAGCCAGGGTCCCCGGTTACTGGAGTCATTACTGCCAGGATCCATATTTCTCATTGGGGCACTTGGGATTTCATTGCTTTGGCCCTATAGTTATTGCAGTTTGTGGGACTTGATTACGCTGGCCCAACAATGGCCCAGGGAGGAATTTAATTAGTGCCAGTGTACTTGCTTCACAGGCGGGTGTCAGAGGGGCAGCAGAACTGCTGGTTGGGCATCAGGTTTGATTTGTTTCCCCCCCTTTTTTTGCAAAATAAAATTTCATTTGTTAATACAGATAGTAAGCAATAAAGAGATGCTTGCCAAATGTCACCATGTAGGCTGTTATCACTCAGTTAAGGCCTGGGCTACCATGTGTTACCAGGGCGTAATTAAGTACCATGTCCTGAATGGTTTAAATCTGATAGCTTTCTTTCACTTTCGAGTCTTTCAGTCATATCTTTAAAGAGGACAGAAAAAGTCGAGGCCTTTTTATAGGCTCGAAAGAGCCAGGAATAAAGAATACTTTTAAAAAGATCTGTCCTGTGTGGCATTTTGTGAATGTAGTGCTTGTGTGTGAACCTCTCTGAGCTGGCTTGGGCTCGTTGGTAATGTTGGACCTGCCGCTTTGAACTTGAGGTACAATCAAAGTTTTAAAAGAGCATGGAATTCTACAAGGAAGCAACATCGGACTTTGAGGGCAGGAAAGGTGCAAAGCCAAGAAGTGGAGGCTCGCAGGCAGTTAGGAGGGGGCTGCTGTATGTGCATGTCCATCTGGGCAGTTGGCTTGGCCTGGCTAATTTCCCCCTGCGCATCCTGCTGGGGCTTTGCCATATGTCCACACATCTGTTCCCAGCTGTTATGACTATTAACAGTGGTGTTATGAGAGCGTCATCTTTGAGAATAATTCATCACTTTAATTCAATGATAACCCTTTACACCTGAAGCCAAAAGCTATGCTTGCTGTGGAACATCTTTAAGCCCCCCACCAGTCTCCTTCTCCCTGGAGTGCAGTAAAGACACTTGTACATTCACCTTACTGCCCTGCTGAATGCACGTTTTTATACCTGCTTCGCCACTTCAAGACTGATCACTGTAGATAGTGTTGTCATTGCTCTAAGTGAGGGTCAAGGGTAATTATGTAATCTCACCTTTTCTTACTACGAGCACATGATCTCTCTCTCTCACACACACACACCCACCCACCCACCAAGTGATGCACTGGAGGATATTGGCTCCTGTCTTCAGAAGTTGGCTATGTGGTCATTCTAAGATGTACCCTCATTCCAGTGCCATGTTCAGAGGTGTAGAGATGACAGCTTCCTGTCAGTTGGGCAGTCAGTTTCTGGCCTGTCTGTACTGCGACACAATTGTCATCAGTGCTCGGAGCGTTTCAGATTTATTGATGAATCCTGAGTGAGCGCAGAATGACGTTGATAAACCTCTAATTAAACAACATTAAACATGCCTGATTTTGAGAGAACTAGCCAAGTATTGCACATTATTTTTATTTGCAGAAACTTACCTGTTCAGGTGCAGCACAGGTGTTGCAAGATGACGACTTGTACGTTTGTTTGGGATGAGTAGTGATGAAGTGTTGCTCCAGGGTCAGGTACAATCACAGAGGGAACGAGTCAGCAGAAGTGCTGGGGCATAAAGACACACTCCTAGTTGGGTGTGTGTGTGTGTGTGTGTGTGAGAGAGAGAGAGAAAGTGAGAAAGTGCTTCCTCATCCCACCACAAAACTCATTATCTGTAGCTGTCACCTCACAGGGACCTTGTGTACTTTTCCTGCCCTTGTTGAGACTTCACAACTTTACTGCTTTATGTAATGGGATTTTTTTTGTCTTTGAGGCAAACTAACCTGATAGCCTTTCCATTGCAGCTTCTAGCGTCCATCATCTTCGTCAGCATGGGTGTGATTGCTTCCTTCGTGTGCTCCATTGTGGATGGGATTGTTGCTGGGCAGCTCATAGTAAGTACTATGGTATCCCATGAGCCTCCTCTGTCTTCTCCATTACAGGTGAAGCCCACTAGGCTGGTGCATGAATTGTGTGTCTAGACTAACCACCTGACTGTTTACACAAGGGAGACAGGTTACATGCATATTTAGGCACCTGTACCCCCCTCAGCAAAATGTCTTTCCCTGTGGTTCTGGAACTTTCAGTGAGATGAACGGCATAGTCGAGCTAAGCGGTTCGCCAAGGCGCTCCAATGTGCATCACTTACTGGAGAGATGTCTCCAATACGTCTTCCCTGGCCCAGCCGCGACCTTCTAGTCTTGCAGACATTTGGTTTCATCAGTACTGGGGAGGCGGGAGAGCTGAATAAACCAATTAAATAATCCATTACCTCCTCTTATCTCCTTCTCACATACGCCATAAAATGACATAAATGATATGGAGCCTTAAATCACAAACCTGACTGATATAAGATACATAGTTATGTGGCCATGGTGCAGCTCTACTAGAGATGTTTTTTATTATCTTTGAAGCATGGAGTGGTTAGAGTGACAGGGACAGAATCAGTGACAGCATCACCTGAGGTTATAGTCAATGCTGTGACCTCAGTTGAACAGTTTTTTTTTTTTTTTGGTGCTGGAGATTAGGGGCAAACCAGGGTTTTTCAGGGGGGATGAGAATTGTCAGGGCTGCCTAATGCAGTTTCTGTGTTGTTGTATTATGGCAACAACTTCGTGTTAGTCTTGCCGTCTCATGAAGGTCCTTATAATGGCATCTACTTTGTGCTGTAGTATCAAAATGACCAGAAGAGGGCACTACAAAGCTCCACTTCCTTTTGCGCTTGACATTGTTCTGTGTTCATCTTCCCTCAGGACAAAAGACCCCTAATGGAGGGAAGGTGTCAGTTCTATGGCAGTAAGCCTGGATATTCCTACAACAACTATTACACTGAGGTACGTCTAATGCACCACCACATGCTAACTCGTACCTGCTCTGGAATTTACCTATAAACAAACGTGGGGGATGAGAAAGATGAGTCACAATTATGTTTGGATTTTTAGTTTTACTGTGCGTATACACACACACACAAACCACTAAGTCCACTTAGACCATTTGCCAACAAGTCAAGACTGAACACCTTAGGTAAACTTGAAACCACATCATCTGTCTCCTTAATTGTTCCCTTTTCGCCAGTAACAATGTCCAGAGTACGAGGAATACAGGAAGCAGATATGCATGTACAGTCATTCTGAGGCATGTGTCACAAAGTCAGCTGACGGCATCGACTTTGCTGGAAATGACAATATGAGACAATATGAGTGTGACCGTGGCGATGTGAAGTGATGGCAGACAAAAAAGCCGTTGGGCAAAAACGGAAGGGCAACATGTAAACAACATGACATTGGGTAATTGTACAGAACGCTTACGCAGCTCAGTTTTGCAGTGAGTGCCGTCACTGTCCTTGTCTGTCACCTTCAGTGCTTTCACATGTCAGACAATCATCTCATCGTCCGCTTCACAAGTGACTTTGATTTCTTTGAAGTTGGGTACAAACTGTGACCTGTCGTTCGTGCAGCCTTGTGTCAGCGACTGTTAAGCGACTGCTGGGCTATGACGCAGGTGCTGAAATCTCACTAATTGCCATTTGTAACAACTGCTTGATTTTTTAAATCTCCAAATGATAGTAAACATTGTTGTGGAATAAACTAATTAAACAGATGCACATTTACAAAAGTGGCTTTCATTTTGGTTAGTGTTGCAGTGTTACATTGGCTTTAAATAATTGCGTGTTTTGAGAATTTGTTTAAAATTTGCAGGATTATGTGGGAACGCAATTAAAATTATAAATAGGCAGTCTTACAAAAGGTCTTAACTGCTAGTAAAGCTATGAGTACTTAATCAAATTGGCAACTGACAAACTGACATAGTGGTGAAAAAATAGCTGACCTTAAAGATGTTTGAAAATCTGAGTAGATTTTTAAACTGTTAGTTACAACAGCAGAAAAGGGGACATTAGGTGATTTAGAGTAGAAGCTGAATTAACTGTACACCACGATAATACAAGTTTATAGAGAACCTCTGTGCATTCAATAAATGTTCACAAACTGTAAGCATCTTTTTAATCCAGAATTTAAGAATGATATAAAAGTGAGGTTATTCCAGAGACACAACCCAATTTTACTTCTGTAATATAAAGTGACAGGTTTATTACTATAGGTTACTAATGTATGAAACAGCAGTAAAGAGAATCTTAAAAAATTAGTCATTTATTCTTTGGTATGACCTGTCGGTTGGCTGGACAAATTTAATCAGAAAATGGCTGAATGCATGAAGTAGTTTTTCTTAGATTCAGCATATCCTGAGCTCAAATTGCATCTTCTGTGCTGAAATAATGTAAAGATACCTTAAGTGTTGCTTTCGGTGGTCAATATAAATGACCCAACAGGTGGCCAGAACTCAGTGAAAGCAGCACAACAGGTCATCAGGACTGGAATGTTGTGTCAGCACAATTACTTGGCTGTGTGAGGGCGTAGGTTTAGTGTCAGCATTCTCAGTCATCTTCTATACCTCTTTGTCCTGTTAAGGGTCACGGGAAGCCTGGAGCCCATCCCAGGAGACATAGGGTGCAGGGCAGGGTGCCCACACACACACACTACAGGCAATTTGGATCAAGAAATTCACAGGATTTCTGTTTTTATATTCGCATCCTGAATTCAGTTTTTCCAAACTTCAGATGCCTGTAACGTGTGGAGAATATTGTGGTGCTGGCATATTGATATGGTATGATGGGAATTTCCTGATGTTACCGGCAGTTTTTGTGTCCTTTCATAATCTTCACCAGGTGGCTGAGTGCTTTTGTGTGTGTTTGAGTGAGAGATAAAGAAAATGTTAAAATGAAGTTAGTGATGTTATAACAGAAGGACGCATAGCCATTGTTCCTGTCCCAGACAGCTACGTGGCACAGACTGACCCATCCCACCTGCAGTTGGGTTTTTTCAGTAGTTACTCAATGATTATTTCGGTTTATTTGGGGCAATTTGATTTGGAGTGGTATGAGCTTTAGGTGTCCCTCCTGCACCCTCTATAATTTTATATAGAACCTGCCCCCCCCCCCTCCATCCTACTGGTATGCATAGGATCCAGTATTAGTGCTGAAATGTAGGCGTGTCAGGATTCTTATTGAAGATGTTTTTCTAGCTTTCTGCAGGTTCAATGTATAAACATGAGAAATGTGTATTTTAACTAGACCCCCCTCCCCAAACATTCTCAGTCATCACTAACACAGCCAGGACTGAAGCAGTCAGTATTTCCTCCATGTGACCAGTCATGCCACACAGCGCCAAAACATTTTAGCCTAAAGATACCAGATGACATTTATTCCCTTTGATTTTTGTAGGATCTTTGTCAAAATTGGCACAAGTGGTACAGATTTCTCAGGTTTTTTCCCCCCCGGAGGCTTTTAGGAGGGGTGGGACACTGTAAATTGGGTAGCGCTGTTATGACAAACTGTTTTCATCTTTTTTGTTTATGCTGTGTTTTGGCTGTGTGGTTATTTCTGTGCAATTACGCACAGTCCGTGTGAGCGCTGTGTAGGAAACTGCTGCTGGCCTGAATGCCCGCTGGATCCTGTTGATTATTTATTTATTTGCTCGGTGTCATGCAAGATGGTGATTTTTACTATCGGAACTACTTGAGCAAATGCCATACCAAGCATAAAATGAAATCACATTTTATTGATTTAACAATACAAGATTAAATTTTAATTTATAAGATATAAAATTTATGGTGCACATCGTGCTCTGTATATCTATGTCCAAGTGTTATATTAGGCAGTCTTCCACAATCTTTAGCCCTGTTTTACTCAGTAGTAGGCCCTCATTACTGATTGGTTGTTGTGTGTAGGGTAAGATGCTGCCCCCTAGTGTAATGTATGTGTTGGTACAATTGTTCACTGAGCAAGCCTTGAAACCCGCTGTTATTCAGGGAGTTCAGTAGCTGTGTGCTACCAGTCTGGGAGAATCCACAGAATATGCACGACGTGGCAGAAGGCATAGCTTCCTCATTTTGGCTAAAAGAACACCTATCCCAGAAATTTGGGTTTGCTGCCATATTGTTAATATAGAAATTGACAGCTTGAAGGTTTCAGTTGAGGTTGCCGAGAAACCAGGTGCTCTTAGTATCAAAACAAAACGTAAGCTATGGCTGCTGTTCATTTTTATTTCCTGTTTCTTTTTGGTAATATGCCAAAATCCACTTATTGTCCCCCCGAATGTCCCTTTTGTAGGTGACGTGCCCCTCTTTCAACAACAACTGCCAGGTCCGAGTGAAATCCAACACGTGTTTCTGTTGTGACCTGTTTAACTGCGCGAGGTGAGTGAGAGAGCAGAAGAGGTGTGTGTTTTTAGAACCAGCTGTAGCGTCAGAGTGCACAACCTGGAGCTGCACAAAGTAGGTCAAGGAACTTCATCCGAGTCAGTTTAGATAGTTGAAACTGATGCCGATACTCAAGACTACCTGGAGGAAGTTGGACAACGATGATAGTTGCTACCAACAACCACGTTCAAGAATCTAAAGGACTGATATGAGAAAAGAGAAGAACATGTTTCATTTCCAGTTGGATTCAAGTAGTTATTTAAACAGGTTTCTAGTCCAATTTATCTGCATTCCAGCCTGATGCCTTTTACAGCTAGAATTAATTTTTTTAGTTTAATGACTACTGTTACTGACTGTGCCCAGGTACCGCACTGTGCCTGTGTGCTGTCCATTAAACCTTTTTGGTGTTTTTCTAAAATGACTTGACATCATTTATGAAACTGGAGGGGGACATGCTTGAAAGACAAGCATGTTCTGCTCTGTTAGAACTCTTCCTTTTTGTTATTTGAGCGCAGTCATTTAATTTCGAGTTCGCACTGGTGCTCAATAGGGAATGCGTTACGACAACAGCAATCGCTCCGGTTAAGCGGACAGCTCACCTGGAGATGTGACAAGCTATTCCGTAACGTGATACTTTGAGGAACCGGGATGGGTGTGAAAAATTCCTAATGAGTTGGGGTTGGCAAGTGTATGTGTTTGGCACAGGATTTGATCGCAACAGTAAGCTTGAGTCAGTTGCTCATTGGCTGCTTGTCTCCTGCAGTCCCGATTCGTCCGAGTACTACTACGAGTTCACGGAGGTGAACAGCTGCTGGGACGTGGTTCACCTGTACCGTCTGCTGTGGGCCTCCGTGGTGCTCAACGTTCTGGGTCACTTCATGGGCATTGTCACCTCTGCCATCCTGGGCGCCTTCAAGGACATAGTGCGTCTCCGACCGATGTGCCACCAACACTTCATCTCTGCATGCAGGGCACCACAGAGATGTTTCTGCTTTGTTTCTTCAGTCACATTTTTAACAGAGCCGTTATCGGTGTGCCTTCATGTCAGAAAACCACTAGTGGTGTTGAGAAAGGTTAACAAAGTCCAAAGACAACAAAAGGTTGTCAGAATTGCTACTGGACCAGAAATAATTTTGGAAAATTGAGGTTTTAAAACTAATACATGGCTATATATTCCTACCGTGGGAAACCTTTTTCACGTACTTAAATATGACCGCATTGTTGTCATTGTGGATGTCAGAACGTCAGACCAGATTTGTGGTTGCTTCCTGTAACTCTTGTCCCGTAATGAGCCTTTCAGTACAGCTTTGCTCTGGAATTTGAGCTCCTGTGCATTCCAGAAATGATCTAATTTATGGTGTTGGCTGTGTAGGCCGGGTCAGGTTTGATACTCCACTCTTTCTTACAGTACAATCAAACACAAAGGTAAACAGTACGTTAGCGTTGTTTAGGGTTACATGTTTGAGTACACTTTCTGGAGCCCATGTTTATTTCAGAACGCCAAGTACTGTCAGTGTTTTTCAAATGGGACTATGCAAATATTGACACATACCAGAGGGTACATCAAGGTGATACACACAATGTGCTCCTTATGTTACCTAAAAAAAACAAAAATAAAAGCACAACACGCATAAGATTGCCATTATTGAAGGCACTGTTGAACATTGAGAACAGTGCTGCAGGTAGATGCCGATTTGTGCAGATTTATATGTTCTGTAGTTGGCTCTGCAGGTCAGTTCTGCTGAGACACGGCAGTTTGTGTTCTCCCATTACTGTTTTTCAGTTGTTGTCCTCCCCTTCTGTTCTCTCTCCAGTCACCTGCCCCTCAGATGTGTCCAAGTCCAGCTCCGCCCCCCCACATCCTGTATAATCCCACCCAGCATGTCCTGACCTATGCTGGGTTTCGCCCTCCAAACCAAGCTATCCCTGCATATCCGAATTATGCTCTGCCACTGCAGGTAGCTACTCTCATCTACTATTGTACCTGTGGCTGTTAACCTGTCACCTTTCATAAAACACAGAAAATCACTTGTAATTATAGCAATGAAAACCATAGAATTAAAAGCAGCACACCTACAGGCAGTACAAACCTCAGGAGATGTGTGTTTGTCAGTGCAGTTCTGTTTCCACCGTGGGTGTCTGGTGCTGTGTGTACTTCTGCTACATGTCTGTGCTGTTACTTTGGGCTTCTCTCCTGCCCTTACTTCATGTCTGTTTTCGGTTGTAACAATTTTTTTTTTTTTTTTTTAACTCCATGTTTTTGTCCTGTCAGTTACACCCCCCTCCTTCTCTTACCCACACGCCCTTTGCTTTTTGTGTCCTGTCAGTGGCACATCCCTCCTGCTCCCTGCAGTAGTTCCACCCTATCTCTCTGTTCATTCACCTCCTGCAGGACCACAGCACTTTCCAGTCACCCCCGACTGCAGCTGCACCACAAGGCCCTGAGGCCCCGATGTCACCCTCGGATGAAAGCCAGCCCCCGTCCCAGTCCCTCTCACAGGACTCCTCCAGCTACATGCTAAACCCCAACATGCCCTCCCTCTTTGGCACCCCCCACGGCCTGTGTGAGAAGCCGCCACCGTACGCTTGCTAGACCAGCTCAAGGTCACCCAGAGCATGGAATGTTTGAGGCCAGCCCGTGTGTGCTCCTTACACTTTTCACCTGACCACCTTTACAGAAAGCTCAATGTTAGTACATAGGCTCTATCATGTAACTTCAGACAAATAATTTGATTACACTGCTGGAATGAGTTCTTAAATTTCACATGGGTCATATCCATCCTCTTCTACTGGTTTGCCTGTAGACATCTACATCTATGCTTGGATATATAATCGCCATAATCTCTATCAACTTCAGCCCTGTAAATTGATTCAGATGAGTTAATTTAGGTATAGTGAGACAGAATTGAATTTCAAGCAGTCTTACAGTTGTAATCTAGTTTGTTAGCCTGTAACTTGCTCATCTGTCCAGCTGCCTTGTGTGTCAGATCATACCATTGCAGGAAACTCAGCGTGTCAGAAATAACCTCTCCCTCTGCTCAAAACATCTTGACCAAAGTTAGTTAACTATTCTATACTTTATGTAGATAAGAACTTATTTGTGACTTGTAATGAAACTGAATGTTTGCTACCTTTTGGCGATTAGAGGAATTCCAGTGAAGTATGAGCATTTAAATCTTCCACTTGGTATGAAAAGCACCCTTACAGCGTATCCTCATGTATGTTTGGTCAGAGTAACGATTTAACCGTAGCTCCAGCACGTAAATTCATGTCAAGTTTCAAAAGAGGCATAAAACTGCCTTCTAACCATTTTTAATAGCTTTTTATTTTCTGTGACGGGGGGGGGACCTGGGGATCTTGCCACTCATTCAGTAAAACCCTCTTCAGGACAGTGAAAATGTATACAACAGAGTAAACATGGGGGAAAAAAAAAAAAAAAATTAAAATATAAAACAAGTTTCAAGAAACACTCTTAAATAGACTAACCATATCATTGGCAGCTTGACTCAGCAAAATTCATATGCGATAAAATAAGAAAAAACGCACACAAAATTGTATAATACGTTTCCTTATAATAAAATACTGCCGTGAAGTTATGCGACCCTGTGAGACCTGAATACCTCAATATCATTAAAGGTAAGGTTTAGGTTTCTGTTTTCAAAGCATTGAATAGTACAGTATTTACATATTCATTATATTACAGCAAACTCCTTTCAGTAGCTTGTGAAGCAGTGCAGTGCTAAATTCCTCTAAGATAAATAGACACTCCTGTGGGGCAGAGCTAGGAATGGATGTACAGTGATTTGAGAGAGAGAGAGAGTGAGAACAGATGTGGAATTGTGGCGTTTGCCTGTTAGCTACTGTGGTGCCACCAGAGGGCACGTGTGAGACCGGATGTCGTTGTGTTTGTAGAACGCCTCGTCCAGGTTCAGCTTTTGGCCGTTGACTGTGACGTCCATGCAGCCCGTGTAGAATGCAGACACGGGAGTGGACACCAGCGGGACATCTAGGGTAGAGAACAGGTGTTGGGTCAAAGGTAGACAGTACACAAGCTGCTGCTACCATTCTTTTCCCTGTGATCATTAGACAATCACGAACGCAGCATATTTCACTCAGAGATACCGTATGTCTGATTCCCCCCCGTATGAGAAACCACACTTAAACTCATCAATATTAAACTATAAAATCCAACAGGTCCCAACCGAATACATGTTCCAGCAGTCTTAACTACCATGCAAAATACTGTCCCATGAGTGATGCAAAAGAGGGTCCAAATTGTTTACCCACCTGGTAGTCCACCAAGGAAGGTGCTAGCAGGGGAGAAGAAGTCCATAGGCTCATAGTTCTGACCCAATTCAAATTGGCCAGCTTGACCGTCTACCTCCAGCAGGACCTGGCTTTTTGTCAAGGTCACGTTCACCAAGTGAGTTGCGGAGTCGCACAGTTCTGCCGGCATGCTGGCAACCACGACTTCCCCCACAGAAACCAGGACGTGCTGTGGACAGACGCCAGCTTCGTGAAGTCACCCAAGCAAACATCAGTATGGTTAAGGAGCGTATAAGCACGACCTTGTGGAGAGACGCGTCTCACCTCTTGCCACAGCTTCCTTCCGGGATGGTAGTCAGACAGCGAGATGGACAGGGGCACGGCGTCTTGCCGGACGAGCGCAAAGAGAACCCCCATGTTGGAGGCAGAGCGAAGGCTGAGCTGAATGCTAAGCACTGGTGAATGGTCTGTGGGGAGAAGTAGGGTCAGATGCTCACCTGTTCACAGGCAGGCAAACATGCCTCACCAAGCTTGTGGTGGTCATGTGACATGGCACAAACAAGGGCCAGCCGTAGCTTTGTGTGTGGGGATTCACATGGCAGATTAATGTACAGTATAATCAATGTTAAAGAACTGAAAAACAAGGGGTCTGTGGCTTTACTGCTTATGTAAAGAGGGAGGGGTTTGACTCTTTCAAACTTTGGTTCTGTTGTCTTTTAAGTCCCCAAAGATAACAGAACCAGTACGTAGAACATCCGAGAATCTGGTCAGTGGTCAGATAAACAGCCAGGCTCCATGCGTGTGCGCACAAACGAACCATGGCTGAGGTTGAAGAAGGCAAAACCAGTGCCAGGGTAATAGGAGCCCTGCTCCTCAGTGGAGAAGCACTGCATCTTGTCATTAGAGCGGATGGTTTCTTGGATGGAGGTGTCCTCGCCGGTCAGCCAGCGCCACTCCCGCATGCAGCCGTCCAGTCGGGGGTTAACCTGAGGCGGGGGGGCATATGTCATCAGTTGATCCACTCGGGAGCGTGAGAGTGGGGAACAGGCATACAGATGTGCCGCTCATGAGGTAGGGTGGTGAATAGGTATATGGATGAGCCAATTGGAAGAGGGAGGGGGTGGAACCAGCTCAGGGTGTGCAAACTCCAAAATGTCTAGTGGCATGGATGAACAAAAGGTAGGAATGTGGACCAAAGTGATAAGAGCTGTATGCACACACAAGTGCACACACCCACGTAACAACTTTTAAAGACATATGAAGGCTATCAGTTTAAAGAACCAAGGGTGACTTCACCTTGATCAGGCACCCATCTTACACCAATCTTTATATTAAAAGTGGTTAAAATGGGGCCAACTAAATGCATGACATGGTTCAAAAAAAAAAAAAAAAAAAAGAATGGTGAGAGGCCTGTGGAGTTGAAGTGACTCTACCCCTCACTTCTTCACACGCACACTGTTGATGCTGTGTGACCGATCACCTGTGAGTCACCACACTGCACGCTATACATAAAATATATACTAAACATGCAACTCAACTCCACTTATCACAGCTGTTTTTTCCACCTGTTCAGCAATTGCAGAGTAACTAAGAAGAACCTACCTACCTGAGCCACAGCATCATCCAAACACCAAGAACCTCAATTATTAGAAACAAACTTTTGACTGATAAGGCAGCCTAGTCAAAAGGTCTCACAATAACAGTCGTAAAGCTAATAACCGACATGCTGGCCAGAGGCCAGGCATTGCCGCAAGTCGAAGGTATTGGATGTCTTCTACATGAAGGGTCGTAGGGGATTCCTCTTGGGAATTACACTACATAGTATGTTCTGGGACACTAATCACCTATAAACCGCCTGAGGTTTTAAGTTCAGTTACTATTTTTTTTTCAAATTTATGTAACGTTTAATAAAGATGTTTACGTTTTATCGTTCAGTGTTGCAGGTTCACCTGATGACCTGTTTGTTTTGGTATGACCCACACTCAAACATTGAAATTAATGTACAAGTAATTAGCAAATCAGTCTGTATTATGCAGCTGCAAACTAACGCATTATATACACACCCACACCACGTGAAGCACCTGAGCCGTGCGCAGCGTCACACGAACGCCCCGGCTGGATGGAAGGGGTTGGACGAGTTGTTGGAGGCGTTCGGGACGGGACAGACGATACCACCCCCTCGCTACCCACAGAACTCTGTCGTTACATCTATCAGCATTGTCTACAAGCAAAATCATAACCATGAACACAAACTGACTCCATCAAATCTATCAAGATGTAGACTGTCAGACATCAGCAATCAACTAGATGCTTGTTCTGGAACGAGAGCTTCCAACTTCAGAACTTTCGTTTTATTGTATTCTCGCAACGTATAGCTTAAAACACACACACTATATACAACTTCTATGACCAGTTTCATTCATACTGATGGGTATTACTTTTATTCCGTCATTTCTTAAGCAAACCAAATCGTTGTGTCTGTTTTTTTCTTTATTCAGCCACGATGGCTCTGATTGCGACTGGTACACACCGGCAGCGCAACACGGGGCAGGCGAATATCACATCATTGTGCGAACATGTCCGATAACACGGCACCAGTGGGGAGAAACAGAGCCCATGAGGCTCAGCTGCTGAAACGCATGAATGTGATATCTAACGGATGCTGTGACAAAGCAAGGTGGAGGCAAGAAGTTATGAAAGGAATTGAGAAAAAATGCATCTTGTGGTCAAAACAAGTAATTTTCTAAGGAAACATTAAAATATACAGGCAATGCATGGGAAATCCATGTCATAAATTTGCAAAGTACGTATTATAGGCAGCAAATATGCCACCTGCTGGAAACTCTTGAGAGGGCTGCTAAAGGCTATAAAAACACTCAGAACGGGTGTGGGGGATAGCGTGAGAAATCATGACTACCTAGTACAGCTATCAGTACAACACAAAGTTTTTTCCAGACAGTTTTTTTTTTTTTTTGACAGGAATGTCTAAAGTAAACTTCAACACTGGATATCCTAATTTCAGCACTAAGTCCCAGATTCATGTGTAACCCCAACCTGGATACACAATCACCTAAAAACGTCTGGCACCGGTCTGCCATATAATCAACTCCCTTAAAAAATAAAAAAAAAAAAAAAAAAAGGTGAAAACTGAGCTATACTTCTGTCCACTGTTAGTTTCAGCTACCTCATGATTGACAGTCGTGAATCAACTTCTCCACCTAATCGCGCGATACCGCGCAGCCAGTGAAGATCAGTCAACGCGTTAAAGCACTTGATGATTAACTGCAAATGATGACAGTTGCTGGCGCTTGAAAGTGCATTTTTGTCTCTTGCTGGGAAGTTCAGTTGCCCGAAGTGACGCTGTCCAAAGCTTTTTCATGTGGCCACTCCATTAACAAGGCTGCCGAATTATGATGCAGACAGTTTTCCCAAGTGTCTTACAAGTTCCTTTGTGTTTGCTGGATTCAAATCCAAAAAAGATATACATGACATCATGCCGTCTGGACAAAGTCTCAGTTGCTGCCTCAAAGGTTTCTCACTTTCTCATGAGTTTGAAAGGCCACAGTGCTATACTTAAAATGGAGGCCATTCTCTGGTTTTGGTGAGGGACACTTTTGCAGAGGACCAACACAAACTGAAAGACCATGCGGCTCACCTTGTTGACAAGTCCGGTGTCTCTGAACGGCACCCCTCCCACGGTGAGGTTCAGCTCATGCATCCCTTTCTTCAGGGTGAAGAGATCACCGTTCACCGCGATCTTCATCACAGCCTCTCTGTCTATCTTGATGACGAGGCTCCTGCCCTGCTCCTCCACAGAGATCTGCGAGACACAGTTTTAAGCTGTTCAGACCTTCTGCGGCGAACAGTGAAACAGCATGAATTAAACAGTTTTATATGCAAAAATGTTACTGTGCTACTATTACTATGAACGGTATTCATCTCCACACACTGCTTATGCAAGTCAGGGTTTGGAATGTAGC
>JABJVR010001369.1:0-56587 GCA_025773905.1 Chitala chitala
GGTAAATATCGCTAGCAAATTTAAAAACCATTTGTTTTCACTGTCCTGGTGTTGGTATTTAAAAAAACTATTTGGGGTCTGATACTTATTGTTCTATTAATAAATCCAGGTAGAGCAGTGAATGAAAAGAAACAAGCTCACCCATATTACTCTTTTTCCTCCCATAAATTGTATTTTCAGTCATTTGAACTCTTTTGTGGTTTTTAAAAGTACATATAGTGACATTAACCAAGTAATCTAAGCCCCAGAATGAAGTACAGGTATCAGTCACACCAGACTGTATTTCTACAATTGATTTTTACCTCACTTACAGCAGTAACTGATAATCCTGAGGTCATTTAAACAAATCAAATTCTAAATGTAGACTTAGCATGACTGCATCTTCCAGGAACACAAATCGGCTGTTGACTTGACCTTTTTCCCGTAGAATGCGGGGGTTGAAGATGGGGGGGAATTTTCCAGTTATCTTCATATCATTTATATGCAGCTGAACAATTTACATCACATCAGCTGACTTTGTTGGAAGTTTAAAAGAGTTAATAACATCTTTAGTAGGTATGCGTCTCAAGTAAAGACTCACTCACGCAGCAGGCAGATGTAAAACACTGCCTGCCTTAGTCAGCACTATTCAAGTAACTTGGATTTGCTTGTCTCTTTTATTGCCTGTGAGAGGAATCTCATCTAAGCGAAGGCCTCATTTTCTCACATCGCTTGAAACCTAGAGGTTTTGTATTAAGTGAATTAAACAACAGCCGAACTGAGGTTTGTAGCACACCTCCAGGTCTGCTCTGCAATCAAAGTGCTGCATTGTGCCTTCTGAGGTCATCTTCAGAGCTTGCTGTTAGCAAGACCCTTTTCACAAGCATTCAGAGAATGTTCAGAATTTTCTGAGCACTGTTAAAGAGAGCTGTGATCAAAGTGTATTTTCATGTATTTTACACTATGTTTCCAAATTATGAATTGGGATTACCTCCTAGGGACCTATGGCCTCACTGATGACGGCGTGCACGATATACCGACGCAGTGTTACTGACAGCACCGGGAAAAATCTTCACATTTGGTCGCAGGCACGCCTAGACACCTGCACGCTGTTTGTATGAATTATTCAGCTGGGCTGCAATGTGAGGAGCATGGCATTTCCCCAGCAAAGCTCAGGTGATGCTTTTCACAGTGTTCCAAGCACGAGAGACCCAAAAAGAGGGTCTTTGTTTCTGAGCATTGACACTTCAACACTAGCCCGGAATTGTGAATCTGTGTTTTTGATGTATTTTTCACAAACTGCTAAAAGATGGATTTTGCAAACGTAAACCTCTCGGGGACTTTAGTTTTATCCAGCTCATCCGGAAAAGCTCTGACATATCAGCTGTAGCACAGCTGTAACTACTGAATGGTTACACATGCACATTGCATTTCTCTGTTCACTGGCTTTCATTCCACAATGAAAAATCAAACTTGACTGGAACATGGATCATTGCCTTGAACTGAAGCTTATTTTCATCCTTTGATTAAGCAGATCTGTTACTTTATAAGTATTTAATGGAGACTTCAGTTTAGTCCCCACAAAAAAAAAACCCTTTAACAGTGTTTAGTTGGCAGCATGCAATTGACAGTGCTTTAGGATACTAAACCATGTGCATGTTACGCATTGCATGTATTACCAAATACCAGGCTTGTGTTTTGCATGATCATTAAGCACCTACTATTAATATCTGTCATTTCTGCCAAATGCTGCTTCATTAACACCTTGAGGTAGTTAGTGGTGTAATTTAAAGGGTATTCTATCCACCAGCCTCATCTTCCTTCTTGAGGAGTCCACAGGCAAACACAGCAGTCGGGTTGATGGCAGCCACGTCGATGTCAGCCACGTCGATGGCAGCCACGTTGATGTCAGCCACGTCGATGTCAGCCACGTTGATGGCAGCCACGTCGATGTCAGCCACGTCGATGGCAGCCACGTCGATGTCAGCCACGTCGATGTCAGCCACGTCGATGGCAGCCACGTTGAGGTCAGCCACGTTGAGGTCAGCCACGTTGATGTCAGCCACGTTGATGTCAGCCACGTCGATGTCAGCCACGTTGATGGCAGCCACGTCGATGTCAGCCACGTCGATGTCAGCCACGTTGAGGTCAGCCACGTCGATGTCAGCCACGTCGATGTCAGCCACGTTGAGGTCAGCCACGTTGATGTCAGCCACGTTGAGGTCAGCCACGTTGATGTCAGCCACGTTGAGGTCAGCCACGTTGAGGTCAGCCACGTTGAGGTCAGCCACGTCGGCGAACCAAACACTGAGAACAGAAACACATTATGACTGAGACCTTAAAATTGTCAACTGCTACATCAGTTCAGTGAGGACAAGCTAAGAACAGGCTGCAGGCTGCAGACATACTCTTCAGAGCGTTTTTTACAAAATGGTGCTCTTCCCAACAGGAAGAGTGGGTGTCTGCTACCCTGGCCAGGTCTGGAGCCTTCAGTATGTGTACGTATAACATGGACCTGTAGAATGCAGTGAGCTGTGAGCTGATGGGTGTGTTTGGATCCTGCTTAACTGATGTCTGTTTTTTATTGTAACATTTGAAACTTGGAACACTGACTACAAAGAGAAACATACCTTTTGTTGTCTTTTATTTTTGCTGTTTTAGCTTTAAACATACAGGAATACATTTGACGGGAAAGCTAAAGTAAGCTATAGGCAACTATTTTCTCAATAGAATTATGAATATGACAGTGTTGTACTATACTTTACTGGTTTTGGCAAATATGTTACAATATGCATCACACTCACAGTATTGCAGAGAAAGCAAATATGAACTGTTAGTTAAATTAAGATATAATTTTTGTTCCAGAACACTTGGACTTCAGCTAGTTTTTGTTCACATTTTAGGCAATGTACAGCTGTCTAATTTCTGTCTCTGTTCTGCCCGTTAGACTAAACACTAGAAGCTCCACAACAGCCAGGCCAACTAGTGCAATAAATAAAATTGTCAAAATTGTCACGAGTGCGCTGCCCAGACCTATCCACCTCAAACGCCTGGAGAGTCATGCGCTTCGAAGGGGCTGTCAGCTTTGAAGATAATGGATTCAAGTATACCTTTGTGCTCTTGTGCTTCCACCTTCCCTGTGATTTTCTCCGCTTTGTCATTTATACCTAGATCTGAGGTATTTTTCATACCTTTTCTTTGTGTCTGTTCGTGCGCTTTGTGTGACAGGCCCTGCTGGTAAGACCGGTAACCTTTCTCCGGAGACCACTTCCGCTGTTTTATGTCCTCCTCTCTCTGTCTCCAAGGATGATTTTTATATAAAAAAAAGGATCTTTAATGAGATGCTTTTGGGGGTGAGGCTTGTGGGGGGTGAGGGGAGAGGAGGAGGTGCATTCTGCTTAAGTGGTCACATATTTTTCTGCAATACAACCACAAGACCCAGACCCCTTCCACATGCATGGCTGTAATAGAAATTGTGTTCCTCCCCACATCCTCCTCTGCATCAGGAATAGACCTGTGAAACACATTATTGCTCCGCTCATTGACATCGCAGTCCCGTTGTACTAAGCTGTTCCATGGAAACACAGACATACACACAAACAAATCACATTTCCCAAAAAAGCAGACACCTCCAAAACATTTTTATTTAGATTTCTGGCTGTGAAAAAGGCCAGAAACACAACTCTCAGCAGACTCCGGTAATTATTCAGGGTGAGAATATTGCATTCACTTGCATAACACAAAACATTTACTATTACTGACTTGCAGTGTTAATTCTTTCTGTCTGTCACTGTTGCACTGATTACCAGACATCTGAACATCTCCAGCGCTCTGACCTTTACAATTCATAGGGCAAACGTTTAATCATCGTTTTTTGGGTGTTAATAGAGTGTTAGGTCATCCAGAAGAAAATGTATTTTTGAATATTGCTGTGTTTATAAAAAGAAGCAGAGCACACTTCAGAAATTTACCGGAAAAACTCAGGAGTCTAACTGGAAGAAAGAAATGCAGACCACAGTTTATCCAGGAGCTTGAGACTGCTGTCTGAAAGGCATGGATGTAAAATAGAGACATCACAGTGTTCCACAGAGATTCTGAAACTGCCTCAGGAACATGGGATTGGAGTGTTGCTGGAAACAGATGCGGCGGTTAACAAACAATGTATTTTTTTTTTGGCTGCGCTTGGTGATTTGTTCCTTGTTGATCGATGCCCAAAGCAAAATTATCGTTTGTTGCTGCATACATTCTGCGGAGGATTTGAGCTGTGAAATATACAAAAGAAGGTTTTTAATGTGACAGTTTAATTGGAGGAGCATGTAGCCACGAAAACATATAAGACTAATGATGTTTCGTTACAGTGGATAACAGGCTGCCTTCACACATCTTAATTACCAAGAGGCCTTTGTTTAATGCTATAACGTACTGCTCATGAGTTAAATACTGGTTATTCTGAAATGTATTATGGAGGAGTGTGCTGTAGCACTAACAAGGAGTTTAAGTACGCCAGTAAAATATACAGCAGATTAAACTATTAAAAATGCATGTTTTTATTTGATAAATTACCAGCAGATATAAATATGCTTGTTTTATTGTAACTACCCTGTTAGCTGTATAACCTGTTGCCCACTACAGAAATAAACCAGCTGTATGCTGTCAGTTTTACATCCAAGCTCTCGTCACTGGTCCAAGTGCTTCTTATTTTGTCTTTTGTTAAAAAGCTGTTGATAATGCGCTTATCATTATTAAGAGGAACTGTTTTCAGTTTATTAAATTCAGTTGATATTTTAATTAGAATTGCAGTATACAAAATGCCAAACTCCAAAGCCCAGATAAATCAACTGCGCGGAATTGTTCCTGGAATTCAATTCTGTGACTGGCTCCTTACACATGGTGTTTTCTGGATATATAAATAGACAAAGGGGGGTGAAGCACTTCAAAAACTGAGCATATTTAGTCTCCTGGCCAAGGGCAGGAGAACAAAACGTGCAGTCTTTAATAAGTAATTTGGTAAACGAGAAAGGGAAGCATGTTGCTATAGATTGGGCTTGTTCTGGTACGTTTCAGGTTGTAAGCTATTTTAGATGTGGTAGGATATTGTGGCAGCTGGCCTTGCTGCTGAAATATTGGCATTGCTCCAGCAAGCCCATGTCTTGCTGTGCCAATAAAGCATTTAAAATTTGAATACAGAGCTGGCTGATGGACATGAGGACCTAAGAGTATTTTATCCAGGAATTATGCCGCTAAATTGTCTCATTGAGCTTTTTATGAATATGCTAAGGCTATGTTTCATATATTTAAATTATTTAGCAAAAAAATTCTGGGTCAAGAAAAGGTGTTAAAACTCGTAAATATTCCTGCCTTTTATGTTCACCAACAACACGATTGTTCAGATGTAACTGAGAGGAACAAAACACTATGCTTAAAATAATTGTTAGGATACTGATTGGAATTGAATAGTTCAGTGGTGTATGTCAGTGGCATCCTTCTATGCAAACAATCATATTTAAAGCAAGTCCTGGTGCATATTTAGTCTAGTAGAATATTCTATTCCGCACTCCATTCTTGCAGAAGTAAACCTCTTGGGTGTCAAGTGGACAAGGAGAGACCAGAACATATCAGTCATGTGGTACCAGCGATAGCCATGAGTGAGAGCACTGCAGAGAAGCAGTGTCTTCTCCTTCCTATCTCCACTCTGCTACTTTCACAGAAGCGGAGAAATGCAGCCTCAAAAGCTGGAGACCGTAGAAGCGGAAACAAAAATAATACAAAGAAATGAAACGAAACGGGAAATTAGCTGCGTGGTGTGGGCTCCGAGTCGAGCGTGTTGCAAGAGAGCGTGCGTGCGTGTGTGTGCCCCGTGTTAAGCAGTCAGCCATTGCGGGGACTCGCCGTTGCTGTGACATTTTCCAATTTGCTGTGGGAAGACAGATGTAACTATTGGAGAGGAAGCGGCTGTCGGAGCAGCGGCACTGAACGCGCTGAGGAAGAGCAAGACATAACTCTGAGGCTTTGAACGCAGTGACGTTGGGGCCCTGGACTGTGGCGACGGCCCCTGTTTGTCAGCAGCCTGTCTCTTACAGGGTGTCAGTGTGACCTGCGCTCAGGGGACTGTGACGCACACAGGGGGTAGCTGGAAAAGGACACATGGAGGACAGGTGGCGAATGAGGGGGATAATCATGAGCCAGTGTGGATAAACTTGTACACCGATGTGTGCCACTTACTTGTTGCAACTGGGTGCTAAGTGGAACAAGAGTTGAGCTTCCTTGTTACCCTGGCCGGCTTTCAGCCTGCAGTCCCATGGGTCACCAGTGTGAATGCTACGCTCATGGCTGAACTTCCACAAGTGAAGCCATCAGAAACCACCCCAGCCACTAGCTCCCAGTGCATTTTGTCACAGAACTGTAAAATCCTTCTTGCAAAGCCAGTGAAACCAGGACTTCAAAAGTAATATTTTTGATTCCACCTCTAGATGGTGCTAGAGATCTAAATGAAACATTTAGGATCAAGCAATCTAGAAATCAATTACCTATTTCGTTGAATCTAAACACATGAACTAAAGCAGAGTGGGTGTTGTAAATAGTTAAGTAACAATTATATCAACCAGCAATAATGGTGATTATTATTATTATTACTCCTTATTGTTGTTGTACTTCATTATCACTCCAAGAATGCTAAGGATTATAACGAAATGTTATATTCTCTTATTCTCTCTTCCTGACCTTCACATTGCTGACATCAGTAATCAAGTGACATGACTGTACTATTTCTTTCTTGTGATTTTTCTAATGGATCCATTCATTCTCTTTACCTCTGCTTTACATTTTATTCCTTGCAGCATTACTGCACACACACACACACACACACACACACACACACACACACACACACACACACACACACACACACACACACACACACTAGGTTAAAAGGTACATTAATCTAAACTGACTTCACAACCACTTTTAATTGTGCATCACAGGATATGTGCAAGAAATTCTGACTTAGATCCTTGGCTTTTCTGCAAATAAAAAGACCCTCAAGGCAGCATGGAATTCCAGGCTGCCAGCTGGTGAAATGGATTTCCTGTACAGAGCCAGCATAGTTAGGAGGGACCAGGAGTGCACCTTTCAAGTAATTCATCTTTGTGTTCACTTCCAGTCTCAGTCACCTGGTCCAATGAAAGCCCAAGGAAGAATGCCAAATTTGAAAATCAACGTTTTTGCGCCCCGGCAGGGGACTGCTACGTGGAAATTGGTGATAAGGCTGGTGCCAGGCAGCAACAGTGGCACCTAAATTTGGGGTGGGCAGTGGCAGGGAGCAATACACATGCTGATGCAAAAGCATCGGCATGGGGCAGAGGGTGAGACAAGGGGGTCAGGCAGACTTGCTGAAATGGAACGGACTTCATAAACAAATGGTCATGGTCTGCAACCCCAAAACAAGGAAAAATTCAGCCAATTATATTGTATTCAGTGCAAAGCTTCAGCCAAAGGGCAGCGACCTAAACTGAAACAAAGTCTGGAAACCTCACAGAGTTTCTGACTTTCTTATATATAAATCCAGCCAATTTGTACTTTTGTTTACCTGTTAATGTGTGTCACATGTCCTTTGACACATAAGTAAAAGTTTGCTCAGTGACCCACTTGCTCTTTCTATCATTCACAAATACTTTATGATGCCGATGCACCTTTTCACCTTGACGGCCATTCAAGGACATCAGCCAAAGCATTGCAATAGTGACACCAAACCATATAAAAACAATGAAGGAAAAGTAAAGCATGCTCAAACTCCCACCTCTCAGGCACTCAGAAACGCACACAAAGGCATGGCCAAGGAAACCGCAACACTCGGTGCACCAAGGAGACCAGTGAAGACCGGGCACAGGTCAGAGAGGTCCCAGGAGAGCTACGCCAGGTAGACAACAGGACCCATTTACCACTCAGATGATTTGTGGTGACAACACTACAATAACTCAAAACTGCTCATACTGTATGGTGGTTAACAGTGCACAGTGTGTAAACATACTGTGTGTATGTACAGATCCATGTATACACTGATACAGACACAGACACAAAATGTGAGCTAAACTTTGACAAATTAGTAATGCAAGGTTTTTAAACAGAAAGCAGTATATGCTATTAATATTAATGGTTTTGTCACCTGTACACTGTGAGAGTATTTACATATCTGATAAGGAACAGTTGTAATATTAAATTATATACAGTGTTATATGTGTCTACAGACCCTGTAGGGAACTGAAAGCAAAAGAGAAGTTTCTGCTGTGTTCAAACCTACTGAAATCCCAGTGCACCATCAAAGAAGTGCCCCAGCATTGTCTAAAAACTTTATGTATCTGATAAAGTTTTTCTTTTTTTCTGGTAGACTGCTCCGGGTTCTTCAGGATAACAAACTGGTAGCTCTCAATAGAACATCAAGCCCCTCGATGCACCCAGTGTGTCCAACACTGTGGAAACTCTGAGGTCCCTTTAAACATGAGCAGCACTTACTGAAGGACTGAAGTTTTCAAGGTATATGGGTTACCTGTTCATCAAGGGTTCACACATGAACACAATTCCTAGGCCTGGCTGCAGGTGTGCTTCCCAATAAGTCAAAGTCAAAGTGGTTTTTATTGTCATTTCAGCCATATACAGTGGTTACAGTACACATTGAAACTAAATAATGTTCCTCTAGGACCATGGTGCTACATATAAGAACATACAGCTGCACAAGATACACATATCTAAAGTTAAAAACTAAAACAAAATAACCCTGTCTTGGACATAGTGCTTGAAGTTTTAGTGAGACTGACTGATATGTTGCCTTTATGATCATGAACTAAAGGTAATGACTTCAAGAATAAGCGGATAGGCCGAGAACTGCTGTCTGTCTCTCTGTGGAAATTTAAGACGTGGCGATTTAGGAGAACTTCAGAGTAAAGTTGTTGAGTTGTTGCTTCTCACAGTATAAGTATCCATCTGTATGAGTTAGGGCGTGTCAAAACGTGGTTTCTCTAGCTGGTGTCCTCTGGAGCTGTTCTGGGCACATCCCACTGGGATTAGAGCAGAGCCAAATACAGGACAGAGGGATTATATGTTCTGGCTGGTTTGCAAACATATATGAATTTCGGGCGCATGTGGAGATCGTTGCCTAGAACAGGGAGGCCTGGGCTCTCCTGCTAAGCCTGTTGCCACAAGGGGATCCAGAAGATTCTTCATGATAAATTTTTTTTTTATTATTTTCATAAATCTTTTATACATTCAGTCTAAAACCGCTTATACCAGTTAGTTTTGCAGGAGGCCTGGAGCTACACCCTGGGACAGGGAATCAAAACATCAGAAGGACACATGAGGGGCAATTTATAATCACCAGAATACTCAAAATGCTGTCTGAAGTCTTTGAGCTGTGGGGGGATGCCAGGTAACATAGAGAAAAAGCACAAATCTTTGGGGAGAGCACATAAATGTCTCAGTGTCAAGGCACAGTTTCAAAACCATAATCCCGTAAGTATGAGGTATCAATGGTGGCCACAGAGCTAACACGCTGCCTTACATGTGGAATGATGTTGCAGGTGTTCTGCATAGACAGCACATGTACTAAATAAAGTACAAATGCAGCAGATATTGTGGCATACTGGTTAGAGATGTGTGTGTCCAGGTTCCATCCACAAAATACACAACCAAAACTACAACAGAATATCTGTAGAAATGGGAACATATCTCTGCTAGTTTAGAGAAAAATCACAGTCGAAGCAACAGAGCGTAAACAAAAATGCTAAAAAACTGGTGACACAGTTGCACATTTACTCCTTATGGTCTGCACATTTCAGCCACCTTAGGAGTGACCCAGTACAGACTCGAAAAGAGGTGGCTTAGCTGGGGGGGTGGAGCTGGTGTCCCAGCTAACCTGGAAATTGCATGGTGGGCAGAGACAGGCCGGGCGCTGATTATGACCAGATCATGTTCCCACCTTAAACCGCTGCCCAGTGTGAAGCTTCTGCTCGGATCTGAGAGGAGGTGACGCCGCTGTGACGGGCTCTCTGTGACTCATGTACTTTTTCCCAGTGAGAGCTCCATTACTCGTGTAACAAGCAGGCTGCGGCGTAAGCCTGCGCAGGCCCTGTGCAGGGGAAGGGAGACGCTTGCTAATTGACGGCTCTGGATGGCTCCTGCAGAACAAACCACGCTAACCACAACGCTCACATGCCACCGCTGCCGCTCACCACTTTGTCTTCACCACAAGTGCTGAGTTGCTCATCTGCGAGTGTCCCAGAGCCTCCCTGGTTTTGTGCACGGCTTACCTGGGGAATTCTTCGCATACGGAGAACAAATGTGAGACGTGCTTGCTGTGCAGTTTGAAGTGGGATTTTGCCAGCGCTGGTCAAAACAAAGATTAAAACGAACAAATGTAAGAGCGCACAGCTCAAGAAGAGCTTGTGTTTGGATACAGAAGAGCTTTCTGTTTTTACTCCAGTCTGTCGCATAAACAGGAGCTGCTCCGTTCCTTGAGGAGCATGGGACACATACAAATGGATGTAGGCCATTAGCTATAGGTGCGAGTGTCTGTAAATATGCTTTCCTTCCCAGTGGAAATAGCCTGTATAGAAAGTGGTTAATTGCTGAGCTCAAATAAAAAATTTGTTTGTGGAATCCTCATGCTATTTCATAAGCATCTGCATTTCTATAAACAAAAAAAAAACAACAAACAAATAAAAACAATAATAATAATAAGTTCCATACAATGAGCATATACAAATTTAATACCTTTGCCTCACTGTCTCGATTTGACATCAGTTAGAAAGGCTTAGCCCCTTTGCTAGCCATTGATTAATTAGTCCCTGAAAGCCATAATGCATTCTTGCTGCAGAGTGAGCAAACTGGGGCTGCGATCCTGGGCTGCTGTGCACTGAGTGCTGCTATTTCCGCAGGGGAGAAAGCGCAGAGGGAGAACGCAGCGGCGTTGTTGTCAGGAGCGATAACATCTGGCATCCCGTGTCTGGCAAATCAAAGGTATTGATCATGGAGACGGATGACAGGCAGCTCCTAAGCGACACCTCCCAGCCTCTTGTTTCCAGTACATCTGTAATCAGCTGAGATTCTCTGGCTTGTATCCATCTTTATGACAGGGGCTGGCGCTTATCTTCAGAGCCATGTTGCTACAGTAACACCATACTCTAACACTTTGTCAACTTTCTTTTACAAAGCAGGGATTGAAGGCCCTATTTAAACAATACAGGTCTAACTGCTGTTGTCACCTTGATAACGACACATGGTGTTCTGCATGCTCCTAAACTTTCTTAACAAAAGACTGAGTTGGATAAGCTTCCATGATGTAAAAATTGTACACGGTTTGTCAACCAGCAATTTTTCATAACTTTTTTTTTAAACTAATGCCCTGAGGAAATATGCATTCCAAGCAGTCTGTTATTCAAATAAACTACAGCTTTAAGAAGTAACCTTTCTCATAAGAGGTGTTCACATCAGAACTGCTCCACTCCTTTTAGCATGCTATGCTTGGGATGGTGAAGATACTACCTTCATGTGGATGATGATGATGATGATGATGAGGTTGATTCAATTGGATTAAGTTTGTTTTTATGTAGTGCCTTTTGCCGCAGAGTTGGTAGAAGGCACTTTACAGGAACAAGTTACAGTTATTAAAAACGAATTACAGCTATTGGGATAGGCTAAAATTTTAGGTACAGATAAAACTAGATGACAATGGAAGGATGGGGAAGGAATCAAAAACTTCACAGTGTGGAGAAAAAAAAAGCACTAGGATTCCAAGGTCGACAGGCTGCCCAACCCCAATGGGCATGCTAACATTATAGAATACAAAACCAATGTAAGGACTATCTATCTAACTCTGAATAGCTATATGAAGTCAGCATGTGTGCCAGATGTAGAAGTATGTCTCCGTTGGTTTGCAGGATCCCTTGGGCCAAGGTCACGCCAATGAGGTCACATCTGGTGTCAGCAACTTTAACATGGCATCCTGCTGAAGTGGACATGTGGGGAAAAGAATGGTAAATGGGGGTTAGTACAAGATAAAATCAAACAGTGGCAGGCATAAATCACAGGGCTACATGGTACATACAGCAGCACCAGCAGCATTGATCTACAGAGAGATCTACAGAGAGAGGTGTGGGAAGGATAAACCAAAGAAGTATGTCTTCAGTCTTGACTTGGACTGTACAGCATCCTATATGCAGACAACAGACTATTCCAAAATCCAGGGCCTCTGTAGCTTAAAGCTCTAATGCTGATACTGATGATGAACTCTACTTTGTCTCTGTGTTCATGTCATTTACATAGCATCCAATGTGTTATCATTTAAATATACAATTCATTTTGTTTTATTAGAGTTTCTCTGGTAGACACCCAATGAGCTTCATTTAAAAATAAAGGTCATTTAAAAATGACCATTATAGATTGCATTGTCTGATTTAGTGCATTACAAGAAAAATTTAAAACACAATTATATGCCTTCATATTTTACTTAATTTTTAAAATGATCACAGTCTATGTGGAAAACTGATTACAGAAATAATTCGATTTCAGTGTTTCAAATACCAACTGACTCTCATTTGCCTAAAGACTTGTAGGTGTTGTGCCATTCATAAGAGAATGTAATTTGTTTTCTGAGTATTGTAATATGTGTAACTCATCCATCATGTAAGACAAAGCAAATTAAATTAACCAGACTGACCACCTTAGGAGGAACATTACTCAGTTCTGTGAAATACATTGTAGCAGTGAAAATGTGTTCTGTTAAGTGGTGTTCAGATACTACTAAGTTACTACACTTGTACCAAGTAGGGCATGGAATAGCATGGAATACTTTGGCCTAGCATGGGATGGCATGGAATAGCAAGAACTAATACGGGATGGCATGAAATAGCATGGGATAGCAAAGTTTAGGTATCAGCATTCAAGAGGCATTAGAGAAACCACTTGGATTCTGAGGGATATACAGTATAAATATTGTGTATACAGTATATTTGAAATATGTTATGTACTGTACATAGTGATCAGTGAAGGAGCTTCTCTAGTTAAACTGTGAATAAGTGATTGGATAACTTGCTAGTGATTCAACGGACACAGAGAAATAAGGGTACGACTTGAAACTTCGTTAGATGAAAGTAGCTGTTTGTAACATTCGGGAGATTGTAGGAATGGAGGTGAGAGTAGCATAATTGTAGAAGGGTTTATTCTGATGGATAGGGTAAATACATGGGGTGAAGAGAAAAAAAAAACAAACAACCATAAACTAAGCACACACTACAAGGTTACACTACAGCACTTCAAACAACAGGACTGAAACAAGAGGGCAGTATATGAAGGAACGAAAGAGGAAATGAGACACAACTGAAGCACTAAAAGCATTAACATAGTTAACAAGGGGGAGAACAGAATTAGGAAACACATGGGTCACAGGAAATGGCAAAATCTGGAGGTCAGAGAAGGCATGGCATGTGCAGAGTGTTACACTACTCACCAGGGAGAATTTTACAAATGTAAATGTGCACTGTTTTGTAGGTATGCTAAAATAAAAGAGAACATTAACTTTTTATACATCAATGTGTGATTTATAGTGCTATTAAATGTTAATAAGGCTTTCTTTAGGAAACCCCCCCAGAACAATTTTGATTTTGAAGATTTTTTGTGTGCGGAAGTTTGTGTAATTTGCCCTTGACTGTAATCACCTGAATGAAATGCAATACATTTGGTGAGGCATATTTCCTCATTAAAAAATTTCCAAAAGTTAAATTCATATATCTTAACATAATTCCCACTGTGTACTCCTATCTTTTCTGTCCTTTATGTGACCTTATGGCCTTATATCAAAAAGAAAAGACTGACTGCTTGCTGAGATGCTTTGGTATTCATGTATTCCCCACTGGAGCCAGCACTAATGAGATTCTAATGTCAGGAGATTACTATGCTTGGAAAGAGAGGAGCAGTGTGGATTCCCACTAATTCAGACGGACAAAATGGATAAACTCACAGACAAAAATCAAACATTTCTAATAGGCACCCCATTGAGAAGCTAGGACAAAAGAAATCTAACTGTGTCAGGACTATAAAGACCTATAAGTACTTTTTTTCAAACTCCCTTTTCATTACTGGAACCATTTGATCTGTTTTGCAAATTGAATTTATATGACAAAATGCGTGCTACTGCTAAAGACTATGGGTTTAATTCCATCACATTTATCACACATATTTGGATAACTTTTTTATGCTTTGGAAGTAAGACAATGCCAGCACAATATATTTATCTCCTTTTCCATCCATCCATCCATCCATCAACTTTAAGTAGCTGTTTGTCAAACTCTGGCTCAGAGTGAGTTTAGGCTGGAATGCAGCTTGTGTTGGACATATTTTACACCCAGGGCAGGGTGCCAGTCCAGTACAGATGGTTAATTACATCTGTCTAACACAGTCAAATAGGAAGGGCAACCACAAATCACTAATCACTAAACATGAATTAGCAGATTAATTTGGACTGCATCAAAAACAAAACACAAAAACAGACACACACCACTATATCATGTGCATGGAAACCATTGCAGATTTAGGAAGGTAAACAACATTAGTGTAGGACAGACACCTTTAAGGCCTGCTAAGATTTCAACATATTTTTCAACCCACGCTGATGTGACAGACATAAGACAAGGTGTAATTAAACATGTTGTGTGACAGGTAAACACTAGTGCAATACTGAAAATGCAGGTGGAACACACTTCTAGTGGATCTGCACATCTCCAGCACTACTGTCACCTGTTAGACATGACTGCTCATACTGTCAGGCAGGATGTCTACAGACAAGGACTCATGCACACATTCACAGTCACCCACAAGAAAGTGTATTCTATATAATGAGAAAGCAGACATCTGACTGACATGAAAGCAGTCTCTTATAATGTCAGTCAGACAGACGTCTGCTTCATTGTCGGTACTCAAAAGCTCAGCGCAGTGTTCAGAATGGCATCACAAGGGAAACAAATCTAAAAATTACGTGAATGACTAAAGGTCCTCTTTTACATCTCACTCATTACAGCTGGGATTCAGCAACTCATGTTTGAGGGAGGACAACCCAGCAGATGAATAAATAAACAAACTAAATGTTAATTACCAGTGCATGTATAATTCAGAGCTGCACAAAAGCCTCATCCCTCTCACTCTGTTCTATGCAAATCTAAAATTAGCACGCATGCTTTTTTAAAAAAATCCTTTAATTTGCTGGAGGACAACATAGAGCCACTGTAATCACTGCTCTGTTGTGTCTAAATAATACATTGAAATGATGTGGAAACATGACCCCCCCCCCCACCAATGGAATTCATTTTATTCCATCTGCGCGGATACGTGACAATGAAGAGGCATCTTAACAGGAGACGAAGTCCTGCTTCGGTATGAAGATGGAAAGAGGACAAGGATGAGGAGGAGGAGGGTGACTCAGGTTGGGAACATGTGAGTGGTGATTGACTTGTGAAAGTCACATTTAGTTTAAGGGAGGGTGGCAGAGATATATGTGGACAGGTGTGTAATGAAGGCTGCTGGCTCTGTGAAATCAATGCAAACTGAAGTGAGGAACAACGCAAATTGAGTGGCGGGAAATTCTCCGCACAAGTAAGACTCGAGAGGGGACTGGGACGAATGGAGGCATTGGGTGTGACTGACAAGTTTATTGATGTCATGTCTTTTTCCCATTGATTAGAGTCAACCTGCTAAGGAGCTAATGAGCTATGATGTACCTGGGGCTTAAACTAGCAATAGATGGAAATGCTGATTGTGTGGGATTTTAAAGCATGCAGAATCAGAGGTGAGGAGAAACTGTTTATTGGATGACAAGGTTGTGAAATTGACAAGCCATTTGCTGAAGTCCGCTTTTCCTCTGTAAACCCAGTGTTATTGTCAAGGTAGGAGTATGGTATTGATGCATGTGAATTCATTCATACTGTCAGGGCTGCTTAGAGTCACCAATTCACCAACATAAATTCTATTAAAATGATACAACATAATGTATCACTGGGTTTTTGATCACATCGCAGTACTGTTGACAGGCATTTGTTTATTTTGATCATCCAGCATATACAGTGAACCTATAGCATTTGAATAGAATTTTAAAGCACAAATCAGAGTACCTAGACACCAGTCCATCACTAAGTACTCAAATCACACACACAAATATAAAGGGAGACACCAGTTCACCACTGGGTTCAAACATGCATGCTTACACACACACACACACACACACACACACACACACACACGAGAAAATTCATGGACAGTAGTTCACCTTAAGCATATTTCTGTGCTGTGAGAATAAAAACAACCACAATTAGAAGCTGAAAGGCACAGTGAGGACATGCAAGCACAGAGCCCAGGGTAGGAACTGAACCTTACAGGTCTGAGGGGAAAAAAAACAGTTCCACTCAGAACTGCTGCTGCAGCGCGCTAATAAACACACACATGATGAGGAACTCCCACCTGCACACTTGTATTTAAGGAGCAGTGCGTACCCGAGTGAATGACAGCAGAGATCTCAGCGTCTCACCCAGGTAGGAGGCCCACAGTGGACAAAAGAATACAGAAACAGACTTTTGTTTTAGCATTCACCTTGTACTCAAGAAATAGCACACACACTGGCCTGTAGAGCTTTAGGTTAATGAAGTTTCTTGGTATGATGGTAGACATTGTTTTGCGCTGCGGTGAGGGTTATTAGTTTTGACAGAGGAAGATTTATCGACTGGATCTACAATCAGCCTCAATTTGGGGAATTATACGCATTGGTTTTTGTTTCATTATCTTTTGCTCTCGCCTCCATGTGTGCCCCCGGTGCTCAATGTGACTTCGCCACTTTCGGCTTATTTAAATTAATCGTATGACTGAAGGAAGCTGCGGGGGAGGCATAAATTAATACCCTCCCTCTGACTCAGCCTTTATCGCGTCAGATTACATCTAACATTGCACTGGATTTTTTTGGAGGTCATTAAAAATAATGGTCGACCTTTCCTTCCAGATCGCGCCCGGTGATGGGGTGGAATTGTTCTTTACGATCTGCGCCCACACCAGGGATGACGAGGCTGTTTGTGAGTCTTGGCGCGTACCCCCACCCCCCTAAGGGGTGTCTATGAGATGGAGAAATGCCACCTCCCCTCCCTCCAGGCCAGTTGTGAATTTCATTATCGAAGCTTTTCCTTGTTGTTTCTGGAGTGCACCGCAAAAGGAGAGTCAGGAGACCCTTTTGGAAGTTTAGCATAGGGTATATAGAATATAAATTGTGTTTTTAATACATTGCACACAAGCAGATACACTCACTCACAGCTCTCACACCCAGTTTGGCAGGTGGCTAGTAAAAAAAAAAAAAACGTACTTTGAAAAATGTAAGATTTTTTTAAAGACAACAATGAATTTCATAAATTGCCATTGCTATTATTGTTATCATTTTTTTGATATCATTTTTTAAAATCTTTCGCTTTAAAGAAACTTGCTGCAAAATGCAGGATTTTGAAAGTTAATCATAATATTCTTACTAATTACAAGAAATTAATTATGTATAATTCAACTGTTTAAAAGTGATGTTCACTACAGAGAAACAAAATGTCAACGAAAGATTTATATTTTCAAACACAAACTATTTAATAATGGAGCAATATTTTTTAACTGACAACGGTCAAACAGTATCCATCCATCCATCCATCATCTTTACCGCTTATTCCTGGTGAGGGTCGTGGGGAAACCTGGAGCCCATCCCAGAGCACATAGGGCGCAGGGCAGGGGACACCCAGGGCGGGGCACCAACCCACCACAGTCAAACAGTATCGTATAGCATTATGTTGCTATGTGCAGCAAGAAATTTTATTATAAAATAAGACATTGTGCTCATTTTCTAAATGTAATTTGGCTTTCAAGAAAAGAAAGAACAGTGTGAAAAGTGTGTGTATGTTTTCTGAGATCACAATGACAAGTTCTGATGGTTGTAACTGAGAGCCATTACCACTACATGCATGTGACATTGTCACATGAAGACAGCAGATTCTGGGGTGCTCAGAACAGCTATGCTCTGCTTTTGTATGGTAAGAGTCAGTGTTCTGTGTGGGTGGGGCAGTTGTCCTCTTCCAAAATACAACTAATTTTGTAAAGTGATTAAAACAGGCTGCAGGATCACAGCCACTCAGCTAAACAAATCTGGCAACACTGTGGACATTTAAAGCACCATCTGGTTGCACTCTGAAAATGTGCAGTGAGAGAGAAAATGGCACTTGGCTCTTTCCAAAAAGTGTGCAAGTGCTGAACAGTCCATTAATAATCTCTATGACTATTAACAATAGCCTTTCTGTCTAATATACAGTAACAATCCAAGTTTGATTAACACCTGCTTGAAACCTCCAAGATACACTTTAAGACGTTTGTCTATAAACAGTATTTAATTATACAATATGGGGTTGATTCAAGTGCAAGCACGTTGGTTATAATTATAAAATAGTCCAGAAAACATGGTCAGGTACAAAGCTAGAAGGGTAAAAATAGAGAGAAAATCCAAAACCACACTCAAACAGGAAGAAAAAAAAACTCAAGGTAACACCAGGAATTGAGAGCCACACAGAATTGGAATCGAGGAAAAAAACCTCACAATGGGTCAGTGAAAGCAGCCTGAATACAAAGTACAGTAGTGTGGGATCTGAACTAAGTGCTTGTAGTTTGCTGATGTCACCCTGGGACTGCTTTGCTGATTAGGTTATTGTCCCCAGCTGATCTAAATTATCTTCAGGATATTTATAGCCCAGGAATGCCAAAGTATCTTTGAGAGGTATTTCGTGGTCACGTGATGACAATTACCAAACAATATACTCTGCCCACATCCTGTCTGTTCTTCCTGTTCCCTGCAAATAGCTGTCAACCTATTTCCTGCCATAATCCTCCTGTTCTACCCATTCCTACTGACTGTGAGGGATGGACTTCCCTGGCAACCTGAACTGTCACTAGACAGTTGGGTTCGGTGGGAGAAGGCAATGGTCCAAAAAATCTCGTGGTGGGAGCTACGGAAAGCAGAGTCACAGCGGATCTAATTCCTTATCCAGTCAGTCTATGACATCCTCTCAAGTCCATCCAACCTCTGTTCCTGGGATTTGGCAGAAACCCCATCATTCCCACAATGTCAGAAAAGAGGATCCCTTGAACATATCCTGAGCTGTTGTCCTAAAGCCTTGGGAAAGGGTGGTGACATGACCAGGTGTTGAGGGTCATTGCAGAGGCCATAAATACAGGGATTTTACTCAGCAGGCAACAAGTACCAGCAAAGCTCTGCATTGCATTTGTCAAGGCAGGAGAGAAGCCACAGCAGTGCACATATCTATCAGGGAGGATTCTGTCATCAGCCTGAGACTGGCAGTTGAAGGTAGACCTTGGGAAGCAGCTCAGATTCTCAGACACCATAGCTGTGACAACGCTTAGGCCTGACTTGGTTCTTGTGTCAGAATCTTCAAGGCAGGTGGTTTTGCTGATACTGACTATGCCCTGGGAAGACTGAATGGGAGAGGCATTTGAGAGGAAGAGGGCCAAGTATGAAGAGCTGGTAGACGAATGCCAAAGCAGGGGCTGGAAGATCTGGTGTTTCTCCATTGAGGTTGGCTGACAAGGGTTTGCTGGCCATTCGCTCTGCACTGATCCATTCACTCATCTGACTCGCTTCAGCAAGAAACCTAATCAGGATGTGAGTCAACATCTGAACTGCACAAGCTGCAGAACTGCAAAGTTTGTGCAGCACTGAAAGAAGGTGAATTTATGGTTTTTACATATTTGGTTCCCACTATACATCTTAGTGTAGGAAACATCAATAGCTAGGATTGTTTTGCTGGAGTCAGAATTGCTGATTTTTACCAAATCCATGCCACATCCAACTAACATGGCTCAGTTCAAGGAAACTTTAGATGCATGCCATTTCTTTATTCTTTGGAAAGATAATGACCCAAAACATCTCAAAGCTTTGTAAAAACTGTCTGGCAATGATTGCATGTGAAGGGAACTCAGTGAAATAGCATATCCACATTCCAGCCCTCAATCCATGTAGAATTTACATGGGACAAATTGTATTGCCAAGTAAAAGCAACCCACAAATGATATTTCTCTCCCATGCTGTGCTTTTCCCCTCTCTGTTCCTGCCCTGTGGACCTTCCCGTCGTGCTTCCCTTCCCCAGTCTGCATACAGGTTTGGAATTGCTGGCTACCCGACCTTGGAACTGTCTTACAGAACTCCTTTTGGATTTGCCCTTCTGTTTTCATTCACGGTGTAAATAAACCTAATCTCTGTATATTGGGATCCTGCCTTTGTGTTGCCTTTACCGAGAACATTACAGCTGATATGTTGACAATCAAACCATTTGGAGAAGTACAAAATTTTGAGTCAAGTTTTGGTATTTTTGATCATGTTCTGTTTTTTTTTGTGTATTTGGTAATGTTTCGATTTTCAATAAGTATTTACGGAAACATGCAAAAAAGATGTGAACTTTGAAAATAATCTGTTGTAGCTTGCAGCAAACTGGTTGGGCTAAAAAAAGTTATCAATGTACTGTAATTCATTTAAAAAGCATACAGAGCCAAGTGTGTTGTATGAAAACACCTTAGATCCATTGTATTTTTCCGTTATTCCTTACGTGCCCCGAAGGCCCATTACTGAGTGCTGTGAAACTCCTTAGTGATCATCTTACCTTTAAAATGTAATGGAAGCAATATAGGTCCCTTCGCAATTTATTCATTTGCTTTAAAACCTTAGCTGATTGTGTCATGGTGCTACTAAATATCCTTTGCTCTTAATTTTTTAAAACCAAATCACATTGTATGAAATTGCTTAAAATTTTACTGTTTTACTGTTCATTTTTACTGTTCAGTTTTCATTTCAGAATCATTCAATAACATTATTAGTGGTTGTTTTCCATATCTTAATATGATAAACATTCTGTAGCTAGTTAGCTAAGTCAGCAAGACAAAACCTGCTTGCTGAGCAAAAGAAATCACTGAGGGGTGATATACCAGCTATTTACCCGGTAACTGTACAGAATTTATTCTTAAATGCATATTATTAATACTTAGTAAGCATGGTAAGAAGGCATTTCCACTAAATGAATGCCTTGCCTTAGAGAATTTGTCTCTTAAAGGGATACACTTTCAGTAATTTTAACACTTTAGTTATGTCTGTCAGCACAGACATTTTTTACTCAAAAAGTTTGAGTATTTTTTGTATTAAATTTATTTTTGTGTACTACTTTTACAACACTGTTATGTCAAGGTACTTCACAGAAAACTTGAAAAAAAGCAGACAATTTATAAAGTTAAAGTTAGGGGGGGGGAAACCTCTGATGGTCCAAGGATTACTGGCAGCATCCAGCTGAGATACAGCCCATCTCAGACATCATTTGGACATGTGGTGAAGAGAATCGTGAAGATGGGTTACTATAGGTGTACTTGGCAAACACAGAAAACACAATCATACAGGGGCATTTACAACAGCACGAGAAGTGGTACTGTAATTATAAAGAGCTTTGCTATGTTGTGATGGTAGGCTAGACTAAAGAAATTGATGATCAGTTGAGTTTAACATACAGAGACCAATATGGAGCCCTGTTCATAAAGCTGTTGTATCATGCCAGGGTCCTGTAAAACACTTTAGTGCCACTGCTATATATATATATAAGTGCTTGACCTTTAAGTGCCCTACATGTAAGTAAAAGAACCTTTCAATCAGTTCTGTAGTTAGCAGGAAGCCAGTGAAGCAATGAGAATGTGTGTGATTTTGTTTTAATTGTTGTACTAGGAAGTAATACCATCCCCTGCAAATCACTGACTGACTTAATCTATTAGAAACCAATTAAAAACCAAGAAAGGCAACCAATAGAAAGAGGATAAAGCAAGTAAGGGGTTGGCAGTGTGTAACTGTCATAGTTTTCCTAATGCAGACTTTATCTCAATGAGGTTTAAGGACAGAAGCCAAACAATATCCACCCCAGTCAAGTGAAACAAAACAAGTAGCATAGAACAACACAAAAATGTGTTTAAAGCCTCAGCGAAGGACCAAGGGAGGCCCCTAACATGTATAAGAACTTGATTTTCAATTGGAAACCATCACACTAAACAAAACCAAGGGCAGAGCCCAATCAAACAACCTGCTGCTTAGTTAGACAGCAATTGAGGCAACAATTTTGACAATGATAACCCTAACCACTGTAATTATCTAACACTTTTTTCACAGCAGTACTACCAACGAGCTCCAACGAGCCAGCATTCATTAACTCCATATTTAAGTCTTTCATTAAGGCAACGCTAATGTTTTCTGTGCATTCATAGGGAAAAGGAACTTGACGATGGTGTGTTGTGTTCATTCTGTACAAATTTAGCTGGCTCAGATGAGTGCAGTGATACTGCATGCTTCTAAGATTATAGGTTTGAATGTGACCCTGGTTCTTTTCTGTCTGTGTTAACAGTGGTTCCCTCTAACCACCCAGACTGCTGAACCAGTGACTCTCTGCTCTGCTCTGTATGAAATGACATGTATCTCAGAGTGACCCCTGAAGGAACAGCGCTCATTGCTGTGTGGGCTTTTTGCCACACTGCATGACCCTAATTAGATGAGTGGGCACTGAGAATACACGAAACCTTCCATCTCTTTCTACAGATGATACACCTACACGGTCTTTAGAAGCCAGATTTTAATTGGTAGTTGACCTACAGTGTCTTCAAAATGTCTAAATATTAAAGAGCCTTGAGCTTACAGAGTGAAAAAAAAACTGCATTAAACTCCTGGTGGAATAGGGTGCTTCTTCCTAAACATGGGTCTATATTACCATGTTACAAGTGAATGTCTGCTGTCTGGGTATGGTCTGACTTTCAAATTTTTTAAACCATCAACAGCACTGGGAAGTTGTAGCCCATGACATTTGTTGAGCTACTGTTTTTCTTAAACCTGTTATTTAGCAACAGCCCAAGACATCCTGATTAGCTTTGGGAACAGCTGGCCTTTGCCAAGATGTGCCAAATCCGAATTTGCTCCTGTGAACACTCACTTACAGTGGCAAGGACTGACGGGCAGCGTGGGGGCTGGGAAGTGAAAGAACTGCTGAGAAAGATCATTTGTCCTCTGCTAAGACACTTAATGCAGTTAGGAGTACTAAAAACAACATAGGCTGTGACAAAACTGCAAAAATAAGGTCTGTGATGAACATAAATTTTCCTGTTATGTAAAAATCTCAGTTAAACTGAAAACAATGTCTCAGCTGAAATATTTTCTCAGAATAAGCTTACTGTCTCCTGGTGCTTTTGTTGCTACTGCTCCTTTTAAGATTATAAACTGACTGAGAGCTGCTCTGCATGAAGCTGAAATAGGGGAAAAAATGTTTATCTTCACTGGCCTCTAATGATGGTGGGGTTGGGCGTGTTAACACCAAGGTCAGTAAAGAGCTGGCATGCAACTCCTGTTACACTGTATATAGTTACACTTATATAGGTTTGTTAAAGGGCTGCTATGTACTTCTCCTTTAATAAAACCAGGCTCGAAAGGATCAAGATCTGTGTTTGGATTCAGTGGTAATTACAGCCATGCAACCTTAATTTAAAATGTGCCAGTCTGTTAATAACTTTGCAGATTAACCACCATTGGGTACAGAAAACATGCTAATGTGGTAGTCAGCATTCAAAAACCTACCTATGCTGCAAGGCCATGACTAGTGAAGTACCTGTGAAAGTGAATTGAGCAGGAACTGACTCCAAAGGCACTTGATACATCGAATGTTCAAACTCCTTTATACACGGTAGACTCATTCAACAAAAGTACTGTCAATAACCTTTAATCATTCATCCCTCCATCCATCCATACATACATGTACATGTATACATTTTCCATGCTGTTTATCCTATGCAGGAAGGCCTGGAGCCTATCCCAGGTATCTTGGGCAAAAGGCAGAAGTTACCAGCCCATGGTAGGGCACAATTTAACACACTATGGAAACACTAATCGGCCTACAACACATCTTTGGCCTGTGAGAGGAAATCAGAGTACTCAAAGGAAATCCACAAAGCACAGGAAGAAAATGCAAACGCCACAGAAACAGCAAAGGCAGGATTAAACCCCCAAAGCTGGAGGTGTGAGGCAACAGGGCTAACCAATGAGCCATTGTGCTTCTCTGACCTTTAATCAGACAAATATTAGTGTTATCTCCCTGTTTTTACAGAAAATGTTTTCTGCTACAGGCAATATGTCCTCAACCTTAGGTCACTAATATATTTCTGGGGTAAAACATGCAGAAACCAGTATTGGTTGGTACACAGCCAGTACAAGACTAACAAACAATTTACCAAGATTACTCCTAATTACATAAATATTCAGTCTAACTACCCCTTGGTCATGGTTACTGCATACATACATAAACTCAGAGTATTATGAATGAGCCCTAGAAAGCCACAAGGCCGGAGTCGCAATAAAAGTAGGAAGCACAAATATGACACATTAGTTTCTCTGCGTGGTCTATGTTACAGAATAAATAAGAAAAAAACAAAAACAGCAGCGTGAGAGATAAAGAAAATGTAAAACAGCCAAGTCATACACCGTGTGGCATAAAAGTACAACAGGCATTGGAAAAGAGATACCATTTTTTATATATTTGCATGTCAATATAAATGAGTGGACATCACTGTACTGGTGGATGGAGAGAGAACCTGTTCAGTTATTTGCCTGTTTTACACCAATTTATTACATGAGAGTGTTATAAACAAAGTGGTTCATTATGTGCATAGTATTAAACCCACAACTTCTCTTACATTACAGGCTGATTATAGTAAGGTTAACACAGTTCACACGGCATATGTCTATTCTGCCAATGCAGTAAAGTGCTGTTTATTTCACCTCTCCAAATATTGTACTGATTGTTTTGTATTTGGATGTGGCAAAAACAGACTTAAATGCAGTAAGCACAATTCAGGGCTCCGTGTCTGATCAGGATTTCAGTCTTAATGGAAGATACTTTTGCACTTTAAGCCAGAGACACATTTCCTCAGAAAGAGCCACACTGCCTGATGAACGAACCCTCTTCATTAAATGTGGTTGGAAAAAAAAAATCCCTCACCTTAGAAAAATGTATTTATTGTTTTCTAGCCAAAGGAGTTCTTTTGACTATGCGAGGAAAGCTTGTTTCAAGTTTTCATTTGATGATATTTCTATAATAGAGATAGATTTTCACGGAATAAAGTTTGTCAATGATAAAGTTTGTTTTTTTTTCTGTATGACAACAAACACTGTGTGCAGGAACCAAGAAGAAAGAAGCACATTTTTACAGGAAAAAAAAAAACACTGAAGAACATCAGCATATTTCTGCTTCCCTTCCTCTGGGAGTTGTGAGTGATTTGGCTGTTCTTCCTCCAATGCCACCTTTTCCTCATCATCATGTTTTCTTTTCTTACAAAATTCTTTATGCAAAAACTGAGTCAGTGAGTAGGTGTAGAAGATACAAAGCAGTTAATCCTCCAGGCTTGCAAACAGAATTGTATGTAATAGATGTGCTGAGCTGTGACCCCCCTAGTATAAACCAGGTACCAAAAACAGAACTTATACCATATACACTCACAATGTGCATGTAGTCTTTTTCTGTTGTCACTTTGCAACTGCTACATGCATGATATTTAAGGTAACAGGCTTAATCGCCTGAACAGAATTGGTTTAAGTCTTAAAGGAAGTGTTGTTCAATAGCACCCAACATATATCAACATAATACCAATCCTAATGGTTGACACTGTAACAGATGTGGGCTCACACCTGCATTGCATAATGTGAACATCATATATGGGTAGTGATACACTTAAGATTTCCGTCCATACCTTACTAAATTCATCAATGTCTTGCCGTGACACTGCTAGGTTCATATCAACGATGAAGCGGATTTGCTGGCAGGCACAGCCTCTGTTGTACTCTTTCACTCTAAGTACCTTAGTCAACTGATAGACATTGCCCTGTATTTGTCCAGGGCACGGCATCAATGTAGTAGATGCACCTCTAGGCATGTATTGAACCCATGCATAACCTGCAGAATTCACCAGTTGAAAGGATTAGTGTATTAAATTAAGAACCAAGTTCCCTAGTTAAAGGAACTAATCAATCTCGTGCCCTGACTCTAGGAGAGCGATGCTCCCACACGCAGGTTCTGTCGCACAAACTGCTGTGGGCCAAAGCATGGGGCAAAGAGTTAAATGAGAAACATTAAATCTGGACCAGATTATATGCATGCAGCCCCATTGAGAGAGGAACCGTGTTTAACAGCAAAACTACAGAACACTGATATTCCCTCATTTATGCAAATGGCAGTTAGGTGCTGCTGCAAATTACATTGTTAAGACACAAGGCTTGAGCATTTTGTGTGCATTTGAATGGTGCCCACATTCCATATGTGAGTAAGGTTTCATTATGCAGGAGAGCCAGCAGCTGCTCTCCTCGCCCGCAGACGCTCGCGTGAACAACAAGCAAGTCTATTATAAAAATGCATTTGTTTTCTGCAGCTTCTGCTGACTTGGGTACTAAAAGCGTGCTGTGCAGTGCTTTGCTCACTCGAAAAGCGTGCTGAACAACATGGATAGGCTGCTATAATAAGACCGACAGAGGGATGCCAGATGTTACACATGATGGCTTGTGTGTGTCTGCTGATGGGAAAAAGATGCACAAAATACATTTGCATGTAGGCTAAAAATATGAATTTGATGAACCGACACAGACTTGCCTACAAACCTGTCTTTTTTAAATAGTGTGAACACTGTGAACTGAATGTGAACTCTGAACCGTTGCTGGTTGCTGTCAGCTATTAGCAGTAACGGCCACATGCAGCACCCCTTCTGTCTGCTGTGTGGCTGTCTGTCTCAAATTCCTGTCAGCATAATGGCAGCCAGGGCTGGCTAACTGATCCTTATTACCTTGGCCTTTATATAGACTACCCTCAGATAATGAATGTCTACTTTTCAGTAGTCTTAAATTAACCCAGATGAACGAGGCTTGCAATTAACATTGACTTCAGTAAATTAACCTGAATATTTAATGAATGCTGCAACCAAACTTGAACGCCCCTTTCCTTCTTTCCCCGCTTCCCGTGGCACATTTGTTGTACTATCCCATGGATAAATTTCCTGCAGAAACACAGACAGGCAATAGAGTTTTTCCCCCCAGCGAATAGACGGATGCCATCAGAACTAGCACTTAATCGTACTGCAGAGCCATTGGGCTAACAAGCGAGCCCCTTTGTACATGATGCAAGATCTTAAACTGCCTTTTGGTTTTATATGTTCATTTTATATGTGAACCTGACGACAAGCTTTTTGCTCAGGACTTTGTGGAATGCCATGACCACTTGTGTGTTTTTTGTTGGTCTGTTACCAGGAACACAATGTTTCGACTCAGTGGGGGAAATTTTTCACTTTGGCGCATTGCTGATTATTGATCATAAGCTCAGCCCGCCTGTCCGCTTTCCTCCTACGCACACAACACACACACAGAATACACAATTTACCAGTAATAACACCCAGAATGTTCCCTTCGGAACTACTTTTAAAGGGAAGAGTCACAGAACATGTCAGAAAAAAAGGTTCTTTTGTTGTATATGCTGAAACCTTTTTCTTTCTCAACTGTAAGAGAGTAAAATCTGTTTCGAAGTTTGCCCAATTAAATTCTTGTGAGTAAATACATTTCGTTTAATTATGACTTTATTATGGTGGCGTGGTGGTTAGCACTGTTGCCGCGCACCTCCTGGGCTGGGGCTCAATACCCGCCTTGGGTCTGTGTGTGTGGAGTTTGCATGTTCTCCCTGTGCTTGATGGGTTTTCTCCGGGCAGTCCAAAGACATGCAGGTCAGGTTGATTGGTGTGTCCAAATTGCCTGTAGCGTGTGCCTTGTGGTGGGTTGGTGTCCCCTGCCCTGTGCCCTATGTGCTCTGGGATGGGCTCCAGGCTTCCCTGCAACTCTCACCAGGAATAAGTGGTTAAGATAATGGATGGATGAATTTATTATGTAACAATATGAACATCTAAATATACTGGTTTTCATCCCACTGTCAACTTTCTCTCCTTGTTCAGAAATAGCCAAGAACATCAAGATAGATTACTGAAGAAACATAGCAGTTATATATGTAGCGATCTTTTGAGCAAAAAAGAAAAAGCTCACTTGTCAAAAAAAAAACAACTATTGCTGGAAATTTCCAGCAGGACAGAAATCAGACAGCTGGATAAAAGTTACCTTCAGCATTGACAGTTAGACAATGTACTGTGGTTATAGCAATAGAAAAGTCTCCGAGAAAGAAAGGTAAGGTCATATGAAGGTGCATGTGGAAAGATGGTAAGACCATGCAAAATAACAGAATAAAGCTCTGGCTAAGCATTTAAATACAAGTGAATTGTGGGCTGTTCAGAAGAGAAAACTGCTATCGTCATGGTACCGTTAAGATGAATTAAGTTAATTATTCTCAATTATACACTTCTACACAAAATACTAAATTGATGCTCAGTCTCTGTTTCACACTTACATGATATTTATTTTTTAATATCTGTGCTCTAACTGGCTAATGGAGATCTAGGACCTTTTAGTCATCTGATCCATGGGAATGCAATTAAAATAAACGCTACGCTGCAGGTCTCTGTATTGTTTGTTAGCACTGCATCATTATGAGTCATGTACAATCAATTAATACATCTGCAATTTAATATCATTGTGTAGGATAATGTGTTTATGAAGGAATGAGTAAAAAATGTAGAAGTTGTTAGGAAAAAAAGGGAAAAGGCCAATGATGACATTTTTAGGGCAGCCACAAGAGTTATAGATGAGCATGAGCTTTTATCCATTACTTCTTGCAAATTGTTAAAATCCACAAAACTCCTTTAATTTGGAACAGCTGAACAAGGCACAACAAATGCTAGCAGAGAGAAATCCATAAAAACCACAAAAATGGCCAGAGTTTGGTGAACATGAAAAGTAGTCTTCAATTCTAAATAATACACAGTGAAAAGATGCTACTTACGGTTGCTGTTTGATACAGGACTCACGAGACACCCTTGTGTGCTTGATGGATCTGTCAGGTAACCAATTGCATCTGTGCTTTCCGGTGTAATGGTTTGTTGTTGTAGGGTAGCGAGTGCTGGAAGGAAAAAAGAGGCTTTGTGTATCACCTGATGAACTTCATTACATGAGCCAAAACACACTGTCAAACCCACAACCAGCCACACCCCTCCCTCCTGAGTTCCTGGTACCTAGGTATATGTTCTAATGAAGCTACACAGTACTACTGTCCTCTGTAAAGTGTTGATTTTCATGACTGTTACCGACCTTTGTGATCCCCCTGCATCTTCTGTGCTTTTTCCTGCTTGTTTAGCCCACGCTTGTAACCCTTCTTTCCCTTTACCATTTGTTTTCTCCTCACGTAGTCTCCATTTTGGACTGATCTTCCTGGATAACCGATCCTTCTGCCTGACTGATATTTTCTGAGTTTAGGATTATGGATTTGTAACACTGGATGCAATAAGCAGTGGTATTCTGCACCTGGGTCTCCAATCTCTAGTTTTCTGTGTTCCAGCGTGATACACGTACAATGAGTCTCAGCATTTAAGGTGCTTAGCAGCCATGACTGCCTGTTAATAAAGAGGGATATTTGACCAGAGCAATAAAGATTAAGTATCCATCTTAATGACTCAAGAGGAGGATGCCTCCTGGAGTTTGACCTGGTGACCTTCAGGTTTCAGGCCATTGTGAGCAACCGGTAAGCTTCCAGCAATCCCGTGACTAGAAATAAATCTGAGATGGTGGCTGCAGACAAGAATGTCTCAATTTTACAAAGAATCAAAGCAGCACTTAAAATTTAATAAACTGTGAAACATTGGCATTCAAGTATTAGCTTGCTTGGCACACAAACAAACAGGACAGCGAAGATCTGCTAGAGGAATAACAATATTTTTCAGCACTCTGTACTTTTTTGTGAAATAATAAAAAGTCAATTTTGAGAGACTTGGGTGTCTGGTGATCGTATTGCAAAGACAGTTTTGGTATAAATTACTTTGTGGATTTTTCTGACAGAGGTTCAGGGAACAGTGTAGGTTAGAAATAACTTGGGAGAAAAAATATGTTGATTTCTAATGCACAAACCCTGTTTTCCACAACACACAAGCTGGCTTTTTAGATATTGTATGTGAATCAAAATGTGGAATATATCTGACAGGGAAGGCTTGGTTTCCCTGCTGAGTCCTGGAACACACAGATTTACAGGTCAACGTTTTTGAGATCTACAGAGTTGTTCTACTTTGTTGAAACACTACCCAGTAGTCTGGTGTGCTATTTGCCAGAGAATGTACACATAACATTGTATACATTAATGTGAAATAGTTCTCTAGGCAGTGATCGGCTTGGATTTGAGGCTTCAGTGGGAAAAAAGTTTTGTACTTTTGCTTAGTTCCATGTATATGTAGCTTTAAACATTTTCTCTAATGTTCTCTTCAGTCTTTTCACACTCAATTACATGTCTATAAAGATGCCCTTTTTGACATTCCTTCAAAGAAAAAACATCATAAAATTTTATATACTCCATTTAATGACTCACAGTCTACAAGCTTGGTGTTACGCAGTTTTTTTTCTATCATACTATGCGAGAATATGTATGAAAAACTTAGAAGTTGTTACGATTTGGGATTTGATCAATGCCAATAATGGAAACCAACTTCTGCAGTGCCATTTTCTTCTTGCATTCCATGATTGGTGAAATGTACATTTTTGTATAGTTGACAAGAAAATGCGCAGCTCTAGCATAGAAGATTGTTCTAATCTACACTATTTCATTTGGAACAGTACTTGGTGTTAGACACTGTAAAAGGAAAATAATGCTTTCAGTCCAGAAGTTCAATTGCTTTGCTCTGTTTCAGCAGAGATTTCTCTTTTGGCCATCAATCCAAAATGAAAAGTGTGTCTTGTTTGCAGCGGACAGCAGATTTCTGTGAATCAGTAGGCAGAGAAGTAATTTGTGGAAGCAAAACCAAAGCCTCTATCCTGTTTCTGGGGGACAGTGGTGAGCGCTGCTGCCTTACAACAGTGGGGTTTTGGGGTTCAAATCCTGCCTCTGACCAACGTGTGTACTCTAACCCCAATATTGAGGACATGTTTCTAGTAGCAGCAAATATCTTTGTAAAAACAGGGATATAATACTGATTAAAGGCACAATATCTCAATTGTTAGCCTTGTTACCTCTAATGTTTGGGGTTTGAATCCTGCCACCGTTGTGTGTGTAATTTTACATGTTCTCCCTGTGCTTTGTGTGTTTCCTCTGGGTATTCTGGTTTCCATCCCTAGTCAAAAGATGTGCAGATGGCTGACTGGCTCCATGCCCCCCACAACCATTTGCCAGATAAGTGATATGGAAAATAAATGAATGAATGAACAAAACCAAAGCCTTTTGATGAACTCAAAAAATAAAAAACACAAATGAGACGATGGTACTTTCATATTAATATTAATAAAGGTAATATGGCTTCTTATTTTTTAATTTTGCAGCATAAAATTTCGAACTACTCATACTATGTCACTACTTAAGCATATTGCACGCTCTTGTTTTTGCTCCTTATGATAATTTACATTTATTTTTATATACAGTGTTATATTTACCTAAAAAGTAAGTTAATTCAGACTGGTTAAGCTTCACTTCACCCCACTGGTTAACCTTGGAATTATGATGGAAAAATTACATTACTGTCCTCATTAGAGGACATGCATGCTGTTATTTACTGAAGTGAAATGGACTTACAGACATGTCAGTGACAACTGTGTAACGCAATACATCTCCTCTAAGCATATCTTCTGAATGGCATGTATGACATGCCCCAAAGCTGTGAAGATGTCAGTCAAAAATGGAGACTGTAGGTTGATCTGGTTTTGCTTTCCCTCCATTGACTTTGACAGGCACTTTTCAACATCCAGTGGAAGAAAAGCCAGTATTGGACTCAGAATGTAGTTGTAGTCCAGTTTTCTGGGAGGGTCTACAGACAGCAGTGTAATGCAAAACTTCTTCCTAGTCCCTCCCAGGAGACACAGAGGAGTCAGAGACACTGCTGGAGAGGATGGACAGTTTTAATACTGCACATATGCCCTGTAGGGAGATAAAATGGCTGTCTCAAAGATATTGCTGCACAGAAATCCTAACCCCATCCATTTGTTCTCCACAGTAAGACAATTAGAGCTTTTGCAGCTTTGTTGGGGCAAACATGCTGTCATCACTATTTGAGAAAAGGGAAAATTAGTTAAAATCCTACATTAATTGAGGATTTATCAAGTTAAAAAATCATCAACCGGTTGATCCTCAGTTTTCTGTTAATGCCCTCCGGTAACAGGATTTCACCCAACATCATTAGTTTGTACTTGCATTTAGCGAGAATAATGGCTACCATTCTTAAAATTCACCTCGTCTTATGTCAACGCACATCAACAAAACGGTGAGAATGCGATAAGAAAATGGGTATAATAATTGAGTCCATTCCAGAAACACGATAAAATAGATAACGTAGCTATAAACTGCGCAGGAAGAAACACAAGACCCCAGCATTTAACCTTACAGCACAAAACAAGGTTTTTTTCAGGACCTTGCAATATGTGGGCTCTTTCATATTCACCCCAAAATATATCATAATCATTCTACAACATATGTTGCAGTACTAATACATTTCCGTGTTGTTAAACAAATTCTCAAAATACTGAACAGATGCATTTTTCCTCAACACAGTCATGATTAAATTTTCCTGGCCAGACATGTGATTTGTGAATTCAACATGTTTAATGTAGATATGTGGTTACAAACGATAGTTGAGCATTATCAATTTTTTTCAGAAAAAGCAGCTAGATCAATATATGTTGTAGTCTTCAGTTGTCACCGCTGATATGGTAGAAGTTAAGTTCACAAATCAAAGAGGCCAAGGAGAGCACAAGGAATTATTTTGCACACGGCAGATATAATTAATACTTGCTAGACAGTGCAATGTCTTCGTCTTGCTAATGATTTGATTACAATGCACAACACTCACCTGAGCTGGGCTTCACCTTGTGCAGTCTTTACAATATTCAGAGCACTTCTGTACTGACTTCCAGCTCATCACAACTGCACCAAATTTAAATGTTAATTCTGCTTTAAGTGTCACACTAAATGAAAGTATTGATTTTGTGAAACCTAGCTGTTGTGTCATTTATATTTATAAAAATGCTTTTGTGTACACCGGAACTTCTAAACAGGAAATGTTTAGGAAATGTTCACTTTTATGTGGTTAAATAATGGAAGCTGTTTCAGACTTTTCTTTATAGCCTATTGCTCTTTTAATTTTCACTCTGTGAATGATTGCAAAATCTCTGCAATAATGTAGAGGGTGATTTAAAATATTGAAGATTTCAGCTAAGGGCAGGTCTGACTTTAAATTCATTACTAAATACAATCTTTTGCATTACAGCCTTCTCTGTATCCTATGACAGCACATGAGTAGAGTACATGTAGTTTTTTATGCTCATTCTCACTCAGTGACATGTAGTTCTCCTGTAGAGCCTTGGACATAAGTGCCATGTACAGGTGATCTGTCTTTGGTACTCCATGACACCTGCTAATCCGCATAAAGATGGAAATGTAAGATTCAGTGCTCATCAATTCAGCAACATTCCCGGCATCAGCAAATTTTCCATGCCCTTAACCTTTCCACGCCCTGTAAATATTTTCTTACATCTTCTTCCTGTTGAAATCTAGAAGAGAGGGATTTATCTTTTAACTCTTTCCCTACAAACTGAACTGCATCATACAACCTCATTGGTTGGTTTTGCTGCTAAAATTTCTTCTGTCCTTATTGTAAAATAAGATTATTTTACATATTTCTGACAGTGGCATTGCCACTGGAAAAGCTGTGCGCAGCTCTAGCATAGAAAATGCGCAGCTCTAGCATAGAAGATTGTTCTAATCTACACTATTTCATTTGGAACAGTACTTGGTGTTAGACACTGTAAAAGGAAAATAATGCTTTCAGTCCAGAAGTTCAATTGCTTTGCTCTGTTTCAGCAGAGATTTCTCTTTTGGCCATCAATCCAAAATGAAAAGTGTGTCTTGTTTGCAGCGGACAGCAGATTTCTGTGAATCAGTAGGCAGAGGAGTAATTTGTGGAAGCAAAACCAAAGCCTCTATCCTGTTTCTGGGGTCATTTACCTTCAGGGGTCATCTGTGTATGGATTGATTTGTGCTTATGCTGTTTTGTGACTGAACTGTCAGTATTTTTGTTTAGGCAGCTTACCTTACGGTGGGTTTTTTTTTCAGATAAATACCCTTATCCAGATAAAATCTCTCTGACTGTGTTCTCAGATCTGTTTCGCTTTGTTAGAGCTGTCATTTCCTTTCTGTAGAATTTAGATTAATATCACAGTGATTTGAAACTTATTCCTGAAATTGCTGCTCTAGGGGAAATACCCTGACATTTATTTCTCAACAAGATTCCCTCAAGGCTCAGTCCTTGGACCTTTTAAATCAAAAACCTCTAACATCACTTGGTGCCTATATGAGACGGACAACGAGGTAGGTAATCTTATGTTATCACAAATTAACAATTCATTAATGCTTGCACTCTCTCAGCAGTGCATCAGGTGCTGAAGAACTGCTTATTTCTGAGGCAATAGATAATTTTCTGAAGACTCTTTACTGTGTAGAGCCTTGTGACCTGATCTGTGGTGTGGACTCATGTTCATCTGCAGAAGTACACATTTGGCCTACTGCTTCATACAACAACACATCTGGAATGCTGCAGAACTGTTCATTTTCACGATATCCATTGTCATTGGTTCCACTGAACCCTTCTGCAGGAGTTAAAGCAGGAGGTGGTGTCAGTCATTGTGGTGGGCATGAGATGGATTTACTGCATGAGAATCACTGAACAGAAAATATATGAACCTCTGTGGGAGGACCCAGGTATGACCTGTTACCTCAGAAACACCTGATTCTGTGGCACTGAGCAATGCTTCCACTAGAGGTCACTGGAGACCATCTGCAGTGATAGAGCCCAAGTGATAGAGCCCAATTTTCCCACAAGTCGTCTGTTGGCTAGCACTCATATTTAAGCGTTATTCTTCTTGTTTAGGCCACAGTATATTATATTAAAATTTTATTTTCAATAATTCAAATAGACGTTTCATTGATCTGCTGTTGAAAGTTTTTTTTTAATTAATGGTGTGCAACAATGTGAGTATGCACAGAGCCCTAGCCTTACAACTGCACTAACCCCACCTCTGCTATCACACTTCAAAATAAGATTACAGTTACATGTTATTTCATTCAATATATCAAATTATATATTTTCATCTTAAATAGTCCCTGTTTGAAAAGCATTTCCCAAATTTTGTTAGTTCCATGTTTTAAATATAAATAACTATTTGTCAACAAAAGTACTTAAAGCAGGTGGTTATATATAATGACATTTTTAAAAATAATTTCATTATTTATATATATAATTATTTATTTATGGCTGGGGATTGTAGGAATATTTACAGTATAAAATAGTGATTTTGCATAACATGTATATTTTGCAATGAAATAATTACATAAGGATACAATAAAATAAAAACATAGAATCTGCTCTGCCATCCAGTGACTACTGAGTGACAATTATTGATGGCTCTGCAAAAACAGCCTGGGTCTCAGAACTCATTTGGCAATGTTAAAGCAACATTATTGGTCCTTACTGCTAACTTCACAAGGCCTGTATTTCCCATGGTATCTTTCACCTTTCTTTTTTGCACATAAAGATGAAGATGTGGGCCTTAAGTTATTCCTTCACAAACAAACAGATCATGAAGGAGCAGTGCTTGACATCCTTTTGTAAAACCTGAGTTTGCACTATAAAGGTTAGTCCTCCCTGCCAATGGCACCTCTCCGCTGAGGTACTGCAGCTATCATCACTGACTTGCTTCAAACTGTAAAAATGAAAGACTACTTCAGTACAGTTTAATTCATTTCATAAGTAAAGGAAATGAAAGTTAAAACAATAGTCACAATTCATGTAAAACAAATTATTAATTTCATTTTCTCCAGTTCATTGTTTATTTTGCCAAAGAATGTCTTAGTATTTTACTGCAAAGAAGGCAAAAAACAAACATTTTCATTTTGGCCTGATCACCCCAACATGTGTGAATGATAACAAATAATTCTGACATTCATTCACAGCACAGGATCAGCCTCTCAGCTCACGTTCTGGATACTCTGCTCTCTTCTTAGCAGCAGACAGCAGTGCCATGGCAACCAGCAAACTCTCTAGCATTTCCCTCACTAGCCTTCAGCCCCTGTGCATTTTGCCTGTCTGTGTTTTCCCGGACTCCACCCAACCTTCCCTCCAGTGCCAGACTAGTTTTTGATTTAGAATTCACACACCTCAAGGACACTCTTGTGCAGTTACTTTCCACTGTCTAAAAAGCTTTTAACACATTTCTTTCCCTAACAGTCACTCAGCCATTGATTGCTGTGTTTTCATCCTCTACCTTATAAAGCTTGTTAATTTTCCTGCCGGAGCTGCCCAGGTTCAACGACCTGCCCAATACAATTAGAATGAAGTGGATGAAAACATTTCAGAGAATGCCAAACCACATCCTGCCATGATGACAAAATTATTAGAGTGCCCACAGGCAACAAGTTTTACTGGATTCTCTCTTACATAGCTGTGGAGTGGAGCATGTTAAACCCCTCACCTGACATCTCAGAGAATCCATTTTTTAAGATCAACTCAAGGATTTTTTTTTTCTACAGCCTGATACAGATACAGCTGGGAGCATGATTTGGAGACGTGAAAGATGTTTTTCCAGCAGCCATAATATCTTCCGCCCACTGTGAGCTGCTTCTGTTTCAGCTGAGCCCACCCCCTGAAGATTAAACCCCCACCTCAAAGTATCTTTAGTATTTAGTTCTTTATCACAGAAAACCTCCTTGATCACAGAGAGTATGATGGGAGCTTTTTTCTGTCTCATGAAAAAGTAATTTTTGGTGTTTGTTGTGCGGTCTACTGTCACAAAAACATGGAAGTGTCTTTGGAGTTGAAAATGAAGATGTTACATTAGCTATACTTTCAACACAGCTGTGTTCAGAAACATTTATTAGTAAAGAAGAGCTTGACCAGAAACACTAATATATTTATAAAGGATTTCACTGTAACATAAAAATGTTATGCTGAGTTAAACTCAGAAAACATTTCAACCTGAAATTGTATATTTTCCAAACATTTGCCTACACCCAAATAATACTGTCCAATCATGTCTGAATCAATACATGTATTTAGTATCTCTTCCTGAGGTAGATGTTTGTGTACTTAGGCTGGACCACTGTGGTAAGACAACAGTTTTGAAAATTGTAGTGGTTAAGTGGTTGTCATGGTGCAGGCATGGACAGCGTACACCAAAGCAGGGGCAAGTCTATTCACAGACATTGTAATAAAAAAGATGCAAAATACAAATGAAGAAACACATCCAAAATACATTCAGGGCAAAAACCTGGAGGGTGCAACATGGAAACAATGACAGAACATGCGAATATCTGCCAGGAACACAAGCAAAACAAATACTGAAGTAACCTTTAAATAAAGTAAATAACCTTTAGGAAACACGAATGGCAGGCGTGAACACAAACAAGGGGGTATTCCAGAGAGCAGGTTTAGCAAATTACCCTGATCAGTTAATCCTAAACTCTGGATTTTTTTTGTTTGAGAAAGTGAAGCTAGAAGGAATACTAGCTCAGTCACTACAGCAACTTACCTTTTCAAAAAAGTTCACAAAAGCCCAGAATGGATAGGCTGGGTTGCCCTGGAGTTTGCCAGCAGTCATCTAATGAAAACGGCATATGCGTTCATACACAAAGTGGTCAACATATAAACCCTAATAATTAGCAGGTGCTGTGTAATGACAGGGTCATTAAATGATGATTACATATTATTGCGTTTTCAGATTAATATTTTATTGTAATCATTTCTGTATTTAAACAACATTGTGAAGACATATTTAGAAAAATACACTACTTGGTTTTTCAGATGTGTTATTAGAAAGTATGCATTAATTATGAAAGCCACAGTCAGGATTTTTGTCCTCAGTGTTTTTATTAGTCTTTGGGTATGTAAAGGAAAAACTGACTTTTTTTGAGCAGGTATTTTTCAAAGAGTTTTTCCACATGTTCACTAATGCAAAAGACTGTACTTAGTAACCTGGCTTTTAAATAGCTGTCCACTGTAGTGACCACTATGCATGAAAGGGTTAAAAATCCAGTGTGACCAGTGTACATATTTTTTAATGTTAATCCAAAACATGTTTTTTTAGTGCACGCCAGTCTCTCAGTTCTTTGCTACAGCTGTAGTGCTGCCTTTTTAAAAAATAATGAATCTGCATTCTTCATATGCAGACATATGTCTGTTGGATTCACAATAAAAAATGTCTGAGTATCAGTTGTGTGTAATAAAATAGTTCCCTAAACATCAATGATTTATATTCAATCTCCCTCATTTTAAAAACTTTATTATGTGGATTTTTAATATTAATCCAACAGACCTTTCTGTTCAGTCTAAAATTGGCAGCTCCACACCTCTTTTCGTCCTTTTCCAAGCCATGGCGAATCGTTAATTCAGCAATCTGCTGATGACGGTTGTTTATTGTTCCATGTGAGCTCACCTCAATGAGGTTCAGTCTACTCAGAGTTGATTAACTCTGATCCCCTGAAATGGAAAACTGCTGTTCTGGAACTGGAACCCTGTTATATTAACTCAGGGTTGTCCAACTCTGGGTTTGCATTTAAACCCTGAGTTTTCAAAAGCTTAACATTGAAAGCACAAGAACTAAATAGTGACCAACAGGAAATACCAACCAGATGAAAACACTCACAGATAAACAAAAATAAATGAGGGGGTGTGGACACACAATGAGCTCCACCCAGGCAAACCATGACAAAAGTGTCCTTGGGTATGTAAGAGGTAATTTATCATTAAAAATAACTTTTTTAATAATATGTGAGATGGTGATATAGTGGAGATAGAATAGTAGAGAATTATAGGCTTTTGGACTCAGTTATGCTCTTAAAATATATTTTTTTTGTCAGCATACACTTTTTCTTAAAGTATCAATTTGTGAATTTCTTTTGCTGCCCAATAATTTTGCATTTGATGCTTTTATGCACCCATAAATTTTCAGAAACTTAAGTCCATCTTAACCCCAGCTATGTCCCTTGTGTAATGCCAGCCAGCCATATGATTCTGGAGGAGACATGAAACCTGACTGCAGAATTGGAACTGTGATGGATAGCAGGAGACAGGAAGCAGTAAAGTCACCTCGTGAACATGTGAGTGCTTAGGTGTTCTTCACCTTACACAGAGCCATCTACCCTCCATTAAATGTTGAATGTAGTCTTAGATTGGCAATTCATACTTTTTATGATCAAATTTATCTAAATCTGCTGTTATTTTTCAAGTAGTAGATTTATAAACCAATCTTTAAGTTGTAGTTTCTAATGAGAGGAATGTGGCTCTTTGCTAGCTACTCGTTTCCATCTAAGTACATTCCTACCAAGGTGACATTTACTAATTACATAATTAATTTGTCTACACTCTAGTCCACTTAAAGATCCCACTTAAAGTGTACAGAATTTATTAATGCAGAACCACACCATGCATGTGTACTTACTTTAGATTACTTGCGAGAAAAATAAAAAAAATTTTAAATGTCCGTTATGTATCCTGGAGGTCTGAGGTGTTTAGGATGGGTTGAATAAATATTGCTTTTCTTCTTTTTAAATATTAATAAACAAGATCAGACAGGAAGAACAAGATCCTCTGATCTGCCATGTTGTGATGTATTTATATAGAAATTAGGGCTGGGCAATGATTACAAATTTTAATTGTAGTTAATCTTTTGATTTAAAAAATGGCGATATCATAATGGATCATTTTCATTTCAGTGTTTTCTGGATGTCTAATGGTAAATGCACTATTTTCTCCATTTGTGTATGTCAGGGTGTTACAAATTAAACTGTGCCAACCGGTACATTAATCAGGAACCCTATGTTTTAGAGCACCCTAGCCAAAAAGTCAAACAGCCCACAGCACCAGCAAAATGTGAACAAATAATCGCATGATTTAAAAAAGTTATTGTTTGAAAATTTATAGCATTGATCGCTATAGTGATTCATTATTGTGATTAATTTGCAATAAAATAATTAAATATGGGAATAATCATTATGATCCACTCGGTCATGTGTTCGTTTTCCTCCTGCTGATCCTGAACAGGTTTATATGAGGCCCATCCTTGGCAGCATATGGCATAAGGTCGGGAAAACCCATTATAGGATACCGACCCATTGCAGTATGTTAATACTGAGCATCATAACACTTTGCATTTTGCTGAGTAACAGGGACAGCTCATTATGATCTGTTTAAATAGGTGCCGGATTGTAACTTGTTTAGATTTTTGTAATTTTCTGGTTTGTAAGTTGTTCATTGATGTTTCTTTCACGTTTATAGCAAACATTTGAAAACACTAAAACACACATTTGCATCTTTGTGCTGTAGAAGAATACTGTGATTATCCAGTGATTTTTTTTTTTTATAGAAACCAGCAACCATCCCCACATTAGGCATCAGATTATCGACAATTCTCTGTAATTACAACTTCACTCGCCCGGCTAACAAGGCCCCAGAGTGGCAATTACACGCAGAATGAACTCCTCCTCAGGGGAAACCATCCTTCTCTGCACCCATGAAGACACAAGCCAGTGCAGCCTCAGCACTGCAAACACTCAGAGGAGGTTACTATAACGTAATGCCAGGCTGTGCCCTTAAGGGCACTGCCCAGCCATCTTGTGCTAAATTTTACAGACGTCCTGGTCAAATTAAAGGGCTCGTTGTCTTTGTGCTAATTTCTGAGTGAAAATTTTCGCGACTGTTGTGGAGTTAGTGTAAACCCGTGCAGTCACTGTGAGGCATAGTGTCACAGGGGGTGTAGGCCAGAAACCACATTAAATCTGCACATAGCTGGGATTTCAATATCTGTACATTACATCTTCCATAGTGGCTGCTATGTAACACTAACTGTCTGAGCAGAAATGCCAGCCTCTAGGAATATTGTCTTGTATGACATGAGTATGTATGTTCTTTCTGTGTTTGTGTGGTTTTTCTTTATGTGGTATGGTTTCCTCCAACAAACTGGAGGCTTGTTGTTCACAGCTGTAAATTACCTTTATGAATGAATATACTCTATATTTTAAAGCTGAGACTATTCAGAATTCACTCATTTTATATATTCAGATATATTGTACCACAATCTTCCAGTATCAGCCTTCAAATCACAATTTCAATAACGTTCAGACTGAGGATTTGTAAAATGTGTGGCTCTTGTATGCACTGAAAGTCTGTGAGCTACACTTTGGTGTATTCTCTTCCACAAACGTGCTGTAAACATAGCATTGCCTGCTTGCATGAAGGCTAATTTTAGGTGAGGTCAATGACTGCAGTCTTTTAACAGGTGACATTTTTTTTTTGTGCAAGAACCACAAAATATGTCACCACCTTTGACTGAGATGGTCTTTCTTCCTGAGGAAGGTACCACTGCTTACATTCCAGAGAGATCATTCCACCACTGGGAGCTTGCAGTGCTTTTAGTCTCACTTTCTTCTGAACTTGTTTGGTTCTTTGTTCTTTTTCATTACTGTATTTTTGTTATTTATTTATTTATTTTTTGTTTCCAGGGACAGCATCCTGCAGATGTCACACAATACAATTTAATTAGCCTTAAGCTGAGTCAGCTTGCTTTTCAAACGTTTCAGCGAAGCAATGAAGAGCTGAGCCAGAACAAACACACCCCATGGCCCTCGAGGAGCTGCTTTCCCCACGTCTTCTTTAGGAGTGTATCGATCCCGATCCCCACACTGGTTTTTACAGTCGTGAGAATCTGCACTTCTTTAAGTGCAGTTCTGAAAAGCTGCCCTGGACCTTATCTAGTCCTCAGCTAAAATTGCTCCTTTGAAACACAGAAAGAAAAAGAGCTCCACAGTGTTGGCAACTACATGATGACCTTGTTTTGACCTTGTAAGAGGAGGCCACCCACTGCTTTCACAGGACCCAAATAAGGGTGGCAGACAACACATCCTTGTATGAATAAATCAACATTTTATAAAGCTGACTCTTGTTCAAGGACCTTGATTAATACTTCTGCTGCAACTGATAAAATTTAAATGTATAGTCTGTTTTATTGCGTACATGCGCTTATACTACACTGCGGTGATAAAACGTTAGTATACTTTGCATTTATTTAAATGTATTAATCCACAGGCATTGCCTAACGCAGTTGACAAAGCATAGCAGAAAACGTTAAAAGTGTAAAGCTGCATGCCTTATTAATCTTCAGTGTGGGGCTTAGGAACATCACGGGGTTCAGCCTTTTGTTGAGGGCTGAAGAATTGAGATAACCATCTTACTGATGATCTGATTTTTTGTTGTAGGACGTCACATCAAAGGAGCACAAGGCCACCTACTCACAGAATGGCAGTCAAGACCTTTTTTCTGCAAGGCCTTGACTTGGTTGGAAGCTACAATTTGGGGACATAATGCCCAGTGTAATGAACATGCCCTTGGCTGCCTGTCATTATGGCCTGCGGTCATGCAGCTGCCTTTTACCACATTCACTTCCTTCTGCTGTCCTGAGGTGAGCCAATACCCTCTCTGAACAGTATATGTGACAGTTCCTGGAGCACCAGTATAATCTTATCAGAGTGGCACTATGCCATCTGGGCTTAAAGTTGAAATATCCTGCCATTGGTGAACTCACCAAAGTGGCAGTGATCACAAATGAGGTCTTACCTTATGCAGACACAGTCACTGTCACAATTTGTAACACTCAGGACAATGAATGTCCAGTCCAGTCCAGTCCAGTCCAGTTCAATTTTACATAGCAACTTTCACAACACGTTACCTCAAAGTGCTTGAAAGAATTAACTGTGCGCAGATTATTTAATATAACTTAAATTTAAAGCCAGGTAACAAAGGAGGAGAGAATTGTTCCATATTCGTAATTATGTATTGTTTATGGTCACGCTTCTGCACTGCACATTATGTTATTATTACACCCAACACACAGATAAGAATGTCATGATTAGAAAAATCCAGAGTATTACTTTGTTCAAATATACTCTTCCTGCATATTGTCAGCAGGAGAATAACACAAATTACAATGAGAAGAAATAACACAATCAATGGTAAAACTATGCATAATATTTTAACAGCATTGACAAGTTGTAATTGTCAGCAACCGATAAAACCGACCACAGAAGTATTACCAACAATAATCAAAAGATTTATGTAGTTATCATCATAAGTCTGCAAAGACTTCAAATATTCTTACTGATTAAATTCACTGTTCTTATTTATAGTGCTTCACTAACAGCAGTACTAGGTCTTCAGGTCATACTCCTGTCAGTATATTTAAAATTTGTGAAAAGATGTGCATTTCTCAGCACATTGTGTTTAGGTTATGACCAGCTCAGCAGGAACTTTGCACCAGCTAAAGCACCTGGGATCTGCAGTTTTGAGGAGCATCTCCATGAGATTTAGACATCTCAGCAGAAGCAGCAAACACTGATGCCAGATCACTCCACACTGGCACAGGAAGCTGGCTTCATGCCTTTACCCATAATTCCTGGCATATAAAAAAACACTGGACATTTTGATGGCCAGCGTCTGGTCAAAGTCAGGATGATACCATTAAAACTTACGAACTTCCACAGGTTTACCATGGACTCATTACACTGTCCACTATACACTGATTTCTTTCCTAAAACAGCCACTTATTTCATGTTCTTATGTTCAGGACAAAATTATAGAAACATCTAATAAAATAGTTTAATTTTGAAATAACTAAATCACAATTCCAAATATGGATTCAAATATGACTCATGTTATCCTGTTTGCCAATTTACAGTATGTGTTAGAAAAGGTTCTCATAGTTAATTTAACATTGTCATTTGAGTTTTCACAGAAATACAAGACAACTAACACATGTCCAAATAAGTAAAAATTCTGATTCCCAAATAAATATATATATATATATATATGAAAGCACTGTTAGCACAGTGACTGAGGCACATTCCTCCTTGAGATACTCCTTTGTAAGTTAGTCAGGTAACCCAAGGTAAACTGATCTTGACAGTGTGCACAAATGAAGTTACCACAGACCTGTGGGTCTGGCATGCCCTTCTGCACCTCAGTCCTGGCACATTTCAAGTTCTATTCCAATGGAAATTCTTCAGGGATCCCTTGATTGACTCCAGCTATTACGATGATGTTAGCTTTGAAACCTGTCTCTGGACTGACTGTAGAGGATGCGGATCGTGCCACGGGAGCCTGGATGACCGCAATGAATGATTTAAAGTTAGATTCATAGTAATTCAGAAAGTGTCATATTATATGAGGTTCTGGCGGGGGGTGGTGATGCAGAGGAGGCACCTCGCTGTTTCTGTGTCCTCTCTGCAGACATGTTCAGGATGCAGACACTCAACATAATCACACAGATGGAAAAAATGCTCAGCTTCTTCTGTTGTTTACTAGTTTTCAGTTGTGTTGAAGTGTTGAAGATTTAATATTCAGACAAATTTTATGTTTATGTTTTTAATTTCAAATGATAAAAACAATATTATGTGACAAAAGTTAAAAAAGGTAAAGACACAATAGTAGCAAAACTATACACAATAATAAAATAGCTTACAGTTACAAGCTTTAAAAGTAACCTACAAAAAAAATAATTTATATGCATTTAATTTTTGAATTCCACTCCTGCTCTAATATGCTGTTTTAATTTTTATGTTCATTGAAACTAAATGTTGGTTTTAATTTTTCTGCTTCTCCTAGTATGGTTTATTGAAACTAGGATAAAAAATTTACAAGTTTGAGCAGTGCCAAATCCTTTGCAGGCACCGCACGTCAAACAGCTTGCACTCTCTCCTGTTGGCACGGTGGACTGTATGCTTCTGATGTCAAACTACCAAAAGCCAGGAGATGAAACAGTTCTGGCCAATTCCAAGTCTGATAGCATTCATATGCCCTAGGAATTTAATGACAAGTCATGCTCAACAAATGAGAAACAAATGACATTTGCCAGCTGTCAAATGGGCAGTTGGTCATTGGAGTGTCCTTGACAGTCACCTGTGCTTGTTAGGGCCTTTTCTGAAAAACCCTTCTTTTTGTTCATGAACTTCAAGTTTCAAGTGGATTTTGTGTCCCAATTAGCTGAAACAGGCATTCTCATTCTTCTGTAAGTTCCGTGACAAGCACTATTCTCAGACATTCAGTGGCTCATGTTGTAGGTATGATTTACAACCAGCACTATGTTACAGCAGCTGGGTCATGGCTATGAAGACAGATGGTGAGTGGAGACCCAGGTAATCTCATGGTGTCCACAACACAGCAGCAGACGTAGAGGTGAACCTAAACCTCAGGGAACATGGCTGCACCTTACATCATTAATCATGAGATAAAGGTTAATCACACCACAATGAATGCCAAAACTGAACAATAATGCATCTCATAATAACAATGAAAGTGGAAAAACTTGAATCACCTGTTTTCCTTGTAACCATCTAGCTTTCTTAAATGTAATTTTATCTGTTTATGGGATTTTCAGTAATTCCTTTTTCCACATATCTTCCTGCCTGATCAATATTCCAGAACATTCACAACCTTAATTCTTCATCATTTCTGCTCATCTTTGTTAGCTGATCATGTAGCACATAGTCACATAGCCAAAAGCCTAACACATCATGTAACTACAGTGGTGTGTCCTCATAAATTGTTGAAAATATCACGACGTGACAGAACATTCCACTCGAATCGTGATGCAAGTGTTGACTGGTGTTGATCGACATTGGCCTTCAGCCTTTTATCTAATAACAGCACCAGATTACATAACAACACAATTATTTTAAAGAAAAAAGAAAATAAATGTTTAAAAATGAATTTCACGTTAATTTCCAGTGTTGTTAATTTTGTATTTCTGCGGTAGGAATACCAGTAACATTACTAACACCCAAAGGAAGGCCATGTATGTTAGTCTCAGGAATACAGAATACACTCATCTCAAACTCTATTATTTCTTCTATTAGTGTGTACTCCTGTGAGGGTATCTCCTCTGAAGTATGCTCAGCATCACAGCAGCTGCTCCTGAGCGTCTTTGAAATAGCATAGAACAGAGAAAAGTAATTATCTTCCTTTTTCATTGTCATTTTGACATGTAAAGGTTGTCTAAAAAAAGCATGCTCTTGGGCAAAGCTTTGCTCTTCAGCAGATGTGGACTTCATAGGTAAACTGTGTCAGCAGTGTCACAAAAACTAGGCTGTCAAGAAATTTGGTAACCCTCCTCGCCTCCAGGGAGGAAACACTTAAAAATAAACAACTATAATATTAGTAGGCCATGCATTAATCCACCAATCTTCCATACCTTCCAACAAACAGTCCATAGAGGGGAGAAAGAACCTTTGTTCGCTGTTTGAAGGATCTTTCTTCCTGTTTTGACCTTGATTTGAGTCTTCAATATTAATATGATGTGCTGTGTTTTCCAACTAGCTTCTCCAAACAGGCTCAGTGGAATTTAGAATAGTTATGCTGCTACAGAGCTTGAGAAAAAAGGACTCCAGGTCTCCTTCTTCTGTGCCTTCCACTTGATTGCCCTAGTGTGTTATGTAGACATACTTTGCCATTTTGTTACAAATTAAAAAGCATGCATGTATGCATTAATATTCAGAAAATGCACCAGCAGGTTTGACAGACATGCACTGGAAGTCATGTACCCTTTTCCCTGGGATGTACCATGCACTGGACATCATGTACCCTTTTCCCTGGGATGTACCATGCACTGGAAGTCATGTACCCTTTTCCCTGGGATGTACCATGCACTGAAAGCTTAATACCAGATTCAGAACAAGCGCTGAAAAGGTGACACATAATTTGAGAAAATGACACACTCTCATTAAAGCTTCAGCTTTTCCAAAAAAACTGCATTTTTGTGTTTTGTTTCTAAATAAGTGGTACAAAAGGCTTCTTCCTTGCATGTTTGAATGAATGCTTGAGTGCTGTGCATTGACGTCTATTTGTATGTGCATGCAGAGGTCCGTGTGTGCATATTAGCTTATGAGAAAGAGACCAGGAGCAGGTGCAACTGTCTTTCACAGACTGTGCCAGCAGTGTCTGAGTGCTATAAACTGACACCAGGTTACGTCCAGGATTTCAGACATCTTCTTCTGTACATGTAAGCGTTTTCCACGTTTTGGTAGTAAGAGGTCTTTAAGTGCCGCAGGGTAAGAATGTGTATTAGCTCTGGCTTGGAATATCAAAGGAATCACACTTGGCCTTCAGGCCCACAAGAGTGACCCTTTTTGGGTTATAAATTGAGAATTGGGAGTTCAGATTAAGATTAGATGGAGGTAGAGAGCTATGAAAAGCAGACAAAATTGTAAAATAATTTTTTTTTAAATTAACACTGTACTGTGTTTGCTGCATTGAAAAATTACCCTTTTTAAAAATGTTACACACAAATTAATTGCTAATTGATTAATTTCTTTAACTCATTAGTGAGTAACCACACAGTGAAAGGGTAAACGGAGCGATTACACAGTGACAGACCACACAGTCAGTGATGTCACATAGAGAGATTGAATTGAATGAATATTGTATGAATTGAAGTAAATATTGCAAAAAAAACACCTTATTAAAATGTCACACACTCATCTAGCTCCACTACTCAATACACCCAGTCTGTGTTATGTCAAAATGTGTAGAAGCTTTCTAATATTAATTTTTAGATGTTGCATTTCCACGCTCAATGTGTATACCATTTTATTCTTCATTTTACTTATTTTTGTTTACTGTGTATGGTTTAGTATTGATTCCATTCCAGTATGTTTTTTCTTCAGTAAAAATTCTCCAGATCTAAACCTGCAATGCACTGTGTACTCTGACACCGTTCTGTTGGAACCAGCATTAACTTTTTAGGCAATCTGAGTGAGTAGCTCTTCTATTGGATGAGACTACATGGGCCAACCTTCGCTCCCCACATGCATCAATGAGCCCTGGCCGACTATGACCCTGTTGCCAGCTCACTAGTTTTTCTTCCTTGTACTACTTTTGGTAGGTTCTGACCATTGCAGGCTGGCAACATCCTAAAACAGCTGCAGTTTTGGAATAGCTCTGACCCAGTCTTCTAACCATCACAATTTGGCCCTTTTCAAAGTCGCTCAAATCCTTGCACTTATCTGTTTTTTCTGCTTCTAACACATCAATGTGAGGGACAAAAATTTCACTTGCTGCCTAATATGTCCCACCCACTTCCAGCTGCCACTGTAATGAGATAATCAGTGTTATTCACTTCACCTGTCCATGGTCATAATATTATGGCTAATCAGTGTATATAGGCCTACCTCTTCAAACATATATATCTGTGCAGCTGAAAGAATAATGTTTTCATGTTGCAATCACATTAAAATCTTTCTGCCACCCTTTTGCCAGCCTATGCAAAATTCTCTAGATTGACCTGCCCCAAACAGTGTGTCCAAACGGTGTCCACAGAATGATGATTTCACCAATGACCCTGAGCGGTAACACTTCTTGTGATCGACTGCATAACTCTTTTGCCCTGACTTTCAACTCAAATGTTTATTTCTGTTTTATTTTAAATAATATACTTTAAATACATGCAACCCTGTACAGGATATGTGGTTAGGTGATGGATGGTTGAATGGATGGATGGACAGATATTTTAAATTGGGAATATAATTTTTACTGTGTTGAAATTTTATGTAAACTTTTTTCACGATCTGTGTGAAATATTTGAGTCAACCTGAATTTAAATTTAAATCACTCAGGTCAATGGTGAAAAGCACCTTGCTTAATGGCAAGAGATTGTAATTTACAGTCAGCTTCTGAATATTTACTAGACTATCAATATCATGTTGCATCCTTTGACAGGAATGAATATGTATCATGTGAAGGTAAGGGAAAAAGATTTATTTCTGAAAACAATAAAACTCATATCCTTCCAAATTGGCCCCGTGGCCTGGTGGCCCAATGGGTAGAACATCAGGCTGGGATGCAGACGCCTACTGGCTCGAATCCCAGCCCAACCACCAGGTGTGTCCTTGACCAAGACACCCAGTGCTAGGTTATTGTAACACACGTGAAATGTTGTAAGTTGCTTTGAATAAAAGCATCTGCCAAATGACTAATGTATTTATTTTTTAATATTTTTGTTATATAAAAATATGTTGTATATATTATATATTAAGTAAGTACATTTATGATATGAACAAATAAATAGTTGTGTTTGACATAATTAATGCCTTAAAGATATTTAGTTTACTACAGTTCTAATGATGAGTATGAACTTATTTACTAGTCACATGACTTTTCACTAAGGTTTATTTATTATTCATTTATATTTAAGGAAAATACCAATAGATATAGTAACTTAAGTAAATGATCAAATTAACATAACTATATTATGAATTACCATGCGGCTTTGTGGATAGTGTGGGTGCCTCAAATTGGTATAGATGTTGTGTGTGCGTGTGTGTGTGGCCCCCCAGTTCAGACATTGCTGACAGCGTCAGTACACTTATATTGTAAAACAACTGTAAAATACTCTCAGTTAGCGCACCACAGGAGAAGAGCTATAGACCAGTCTCAGCTCAGAGCCTGCCTTTATAACAAAGACGGAAAAATTCAATTGCATTATTTCTTCTGAAGCATGACCAAAGCAGGTGGCGTACGCTGGTCGTGGCAATTTGTTGGTACTAATTAGACAACTGGCGACACCTGTTTTGTTCTTTATGTTATTTAAACATAGATTGTTTCTTTGACTATTGTTCTTGCACAGGTGAGTGCTGTTTTGGATTTAAATTTTTTCTTTTGTACTTCTGTAACATTTGCCTGTTTTTTTTTTTTTTTCTGGTTTTCCCTTTGTGATTTTTCATCAGTTTCTGTGAAATGTCTGTTTGGTAACAACGCTTCCCACTCTGCTCCAGGGACTCGTCCTGGTCCCTGTGATGTGTTTTACAGCAGTTACCACAACTTCAAAGTTAAGTATTTAAGAAAGTATGTATGTTCTAACACTTTGCTTTTCTTACATCCATTTCTGTTTTACAATATTTCATTAATTTATAAACACTATAGTTCATATACAATATGTTTATTGTGATAGTTTGGCACCCTGCCTAGTGTGTCCCATGCCTTGCACCCTGGGCTGCCAGTGAGAGACTCCAGGCCACTTGTGACCTTGTACAGGATAAGCAGTCGGATGGATGGATGGAGAGACAATATGTGTATACAGAATGGCCTATATGTAATGCTTTCTTTATGCAGTACATCATGTGGTTACCGAAGGGTCCTGTCACACTGCTTCTGATTTCCCCTTTTCCTCTCCAGTGATTTTCAAAAATTGCATCTTTGTAGTTTTAAACCCTGTTTTTAAAGTCACATGTACAGTTTGTAAACCCAGTATAATGTGTTGTTTTTATTGATAAACATAGGTTGGTTTTGGAAACGCAGGGTTGCTCTGTGTTATGTACCATGCTGATTTTGTAAGTGGTATTGTCATGGCATTTATGCAGTTAGGTACATAAATATTTAATGATACAGACTAATCTTGCAACAGTAGTGCTTTTTTCTACCATGTAATTTTCTTACAAAAGAACTGACACTATTGGGGGAAAAGGCAAATTTGACACTTCTAATGTAGGAGAAGGAAATTGAAAGTTATTTGAATGTAAATAAATGTATTTATCTATATTTGACCATTGTCTCATGCCAACAGCAAAGCAGCAATCTACTAATCAAGTATAAGAAGTGATATTTATTAATGTGTAACGCCCCGTCATTAGTGCTTACCAGAAGCGCTACATCAAAAGAGACTTAAATAGCGGCTACTAATGCCGGCGCGATGCGAAGTATTAAGCCTCTATGAGTGATACCAATAATACGATTCCCTGTGTCTTGTGGCTACTCTCTCTCTCGTAATATTAAATGTTAGTTACATACAGTGATATAGAATCATACAGTAATTACAGACTAAGAACTTTACACAAAATACATATTTTGATTTTTTTTTTATCAGAGGCAAAATAATCAGGGAATTACAACCAATGAATCTGGTTTTTAAGTAAATTACTGTACTTAACTAAGTAAAAGCACTGTGTAAACAATAGACTACAAATGAAGACATTCATCCTCTCAAAAAAAAAAAAAAAAAATTACCAGTTCAACAGAGGACCTAAAAGTGGGAAGGCAAATAATAAAACAATCTTTCTTTTGGCATTTTTGCACAATAACATGTCATCAAATCCTGTTAAGTCAACGACCTTTATTGCTTGTGGTAGAAGTGATGGTAAGACAAAATAGAAAATAAGACTTTTTTAAGGATGGGGAGAAAGTCCATGGAGAAGCAAATTGAGACCTTAAGAACAGAGTATGAGAATATGAGTATAAGTATTTATTTAAAGCAGCCTGGTGACTCAATGGGTAGAACATTGGGCTGGGATGTGGAAGCCTCCCAGTCTGAATCCCAGCACAGCCAGGTGTGCTCCTGAACAAGATGCTCAATGCCAGCTTCCTAGGTGCTGCATGGGGCTGGCTGCACACTGCCCCCCCTTAGGGATGGGTTAAACGCTGCAAAGCAATTTCTCTCTGGGATTAATAAAGCACTATAAAAAAAAAAAATACGAAATCCCATTTGAAGAACTTGAAGCTTGTTGTGTATATACTGAAAAGGAAACTGTCTCAGAGTTAACCTAACAACCCTTTTAAATGCAGGTATATAAAAACTTGTAAAGATTCATACAGATGTTAATGAATAAAGAATGTCAAAGCAGTTTGAAAGAGGGTCTCACTGGGTAAAGCAGGCAATAATATGAAGACAGACACTGTTTTGGTCTAAGGACAAAGAACAATTTGGACAACAAACAAATATCGACTGCCAAGGCATAGTGCAAATAAAATTTGGTTCCTTTACAAAAATAACATGGGGGACTAAACTCTAACAGCTCCAGATGTTGACAGAAAATAGTATACTACAAATGTATACAACAATTTATATTATTACAAGCATTGCATACAATCTGAGCCATATTCTTTCAAACTAATCCAAAATATATTTTATGCCACATTTACTCTTTCTAAACTATTCAACAATGATCTTTAAAAAAGATGACTTCCTTTCAAAAAATGCCTCCCTTTTAGATAGATAAACAAGTTATTTTCAACAATTTATTTTGTGTCATTGTAATGTTTGTGGAGGACGCGAGAGAGGGCGAGGCCTAATGTGCAATAAGTGAGGTTTATTACACGACTAAACAGTTTTTCCTAGGTACAAAATAACAAACAGAGATCTACAAACACTACAGCTAACACTCCACTAATACAAAACAACCAACAAGGAACTAAGACAAGAGGGGAGTATATAAAGGAACATGACTAATAGAACACAAGTAGGGATTGCTGATACCATTAATGAGATAATTAACACAAGAGGAACTGGAAAACAGGGGCAAGGGCGCCAACTAGTGGAGAAATGGGGGAACTGACTAAAAATGCTACAAAATGCTACAATTAATGCTACGCATTAGCTGTGTTATAAAAATTGTATCATATGACTTCATATGCTGTTTTCTTAATATGTCATGATAAAAGGTCTACTGATTCCATTTAAATATATAATTACTTTTATTAACAAGAGATGGTATTATTTACAGGTGGAAACAATAAAATCTATTACACAATATAAATATATGAAAAACCAGAAGAATTTGATTCTTTTGTTGTTTCTCACTGACAAGTTTGTCTTATCTGTGGAAATGAAAAAGTAAGGGATCAAAGTACAAGTGTAATCAATATAAAAGTATATAAAATTTAGAAAAATGGAAATAAATACTTGTTTCAAAGTTAATAAAAAAATGTAACTAAAATCAGCTGGCAGACCAGTCAACAAGGTCATTTTTGAAGCATGTTTGGCGACGGTGAAATTTTTGAAATAATGGCTATTTGCAATGTCTAAAGAGCGTGTGCTATCAGCACGTTTAATGCAAAAACACAACAGTGACTTGTTGGAAAATGGCAGTAATTTGCATGCTTTATGGAAACTGAATGCAGCTGACTGCAAATGTAGTCAGTGAATGCACTCAGAAGGCACATCAGGACAATTTGTGGTTGACTTTGACTACCAACAAGTCTGTCCGTCCGTCCGCCCACCCGCTTGTCCGCCCCCCGTCTGTCTGTCTGCCCACCCTTCCTTCCTTCATTTCTTGGTGACAATTTTTCAAGAATATACTGCTGGCCTCCTTGGGCATCAGTCTGTCAACTTATTGGCTGGAATTTTCACAATGCAACAAAAAATTTATCAGAAGATAAATTAATCAAAATTCTTGCAAATTAACTGTTGTGTCATATTTATTGGTAAATCAAACAATTTATTATAATACTTATAGTGTGGCACAATTCAGCAATTACCGTTTTTACCTCAGTCCTCCAATAGTGTGGGTTCTCTTGCTGCTATGTGGGTAGTTTCTTCATACATGCCATAAGCATAATCAGAAAGTCTAAATTATTAATAGTATGTGTGTTGTTCTTACCAAGGTTGTACCCTGCCTTGTTACCTGTGTTGCCCTGGCATAAACTCTTAATATTTTTGTGTTGCAGCCTATGGGCTCATTTTTGTGAAATGCATTATATGACAAATGAAATTGAAAATATCAGGAGGAGGTGGTGGTCAATCCAGGAAAGCAGACAAATTAGTTCACCTTGGAAAACTGTTTCACCACATGTGCAGTAACAGGATTGCTTGCAGACCTTGGTAAACCTATAATGCAGGGGTATCCAATCATGGTCCAGGAGGGCTGCAGTGGGTGCAAGTTTTTGTTTAAGCCAATTTCTGCTGTTATATGAACCTTTAATGTCAATTAACCATTACTGACATTTTTTGTATAATTGTTATATATTATTGTGTCAATCCAAAATTCTAACAAACCTTATTCATTTTTCTTAAAGAAATTTAAAAGCATGACGAGGACTTGATGATGTTGCTTCTTAGCATTTTTAAACAATTATTATATACATTGATCTTTTAATCAATTTTTGTTAATCACTACTTAAGTCCTTAAGTCACTGCTCCTGATTAAACACCTGTTTCTGCTGTTCATGTATTATTACAATTTCAATGAAAGTAATTACTCCTGGTTAGAATACAACACCATGCTGAATTATTCAGACAACTTCTACTCTGATTCTGTGGTTAGAGTGACATTGTAATGTGTAATTTATATATTTGTTACAGATCTGAAAGCACAAGATCATCAATTTTTTATTTTAGTCCGATTTTGCAGTTAGAGCAAAGTGTCATTTATGTGTTTGTTACAGTAGTCTCACTTTTAGGTTCACCTCTGGGTAAATAACATCTGCATGGCACCATCCTGGAGAAAGGCATCATCACTGGCTGCCCCATTTCAGCGGTGTTGTTCACCCTTGCGATGAACATGCTTGTCAAGGCAGCAGAGGTAGAATGTCGAGGCCCAATGTCCAGATCTGGCCTTCGAAAACACACGATTCAAGCCTATATGGACGATCTAACAGTCAGTGGCAGGTTAGCTAGCTAACCCCCTAAGCCCTGCTTCACGAGTCAGGCCCCTGTATTGGCTGGGAATATGTAGAAGTCCCAGCAGGTGGTTACTGGGATGTCTTATTTCAATCATGTGTGACAGGAATGTATGTAAAAATGAGCATGAGAGTCCACAGTGGGCCTGATAATCCTCAGATGAGCAGTGATCTTAAATTTACACCCATTGGTGGACTTGAGCCAGAGCAATGGTTGGCACATATAAGCAGCTAAGAGATGTTTGTTGGGCAAGGCAGGCTTGATAGATCTCCTTATATCCCAGGTGATAGGAGATACAAAGGAACTGATAACTGTTTTTGGAATGGGATCACTCTCACTGCCTCACTGTGGGTTTCTGTTGATTAGAGGGCAGGCCTGTCTTCTTTTGGTCTTAGAAGCAGGGTGGTAGATGTGGTAGATTAGGATGAACTGGAAATGTTCAAAAAATAAAACACATTTTGCACAGCAAGTTTCTTGATATCATAAAGGTACATGGGGTTCCAATGACTAGTCCATATCAGAAAAAACAGAGCTGCTCCCTCCAGCTAACCTTTGATTTCCCATGGTGCCTGCCTTATAGTTAAGACCTCCATGTTCATTGCATCATATTGATGCTGTGAAGGACAGAACTGCCACAAAATGGCAATTTCTGTGACGACATAATGTTAGTACTTTAGAAGCATTCATCAGAAGTATTAAGAGCTGAAATAAATTTTAAATGAGTCAGGTTTGGCAGCATTAGGTCATGTGTTGACAACTAAGAAGGTTTTCTTTTTTCTGAAGTTCTGGTGAAACAAAAAAAGGGTGATATTTGTTAGTGGAGACACTGTTGCAGCTTACAGAACACAAATTATGGCAAAAACATTTTTAGAAATTGGCAAAATTGAAGCAATGTTGGACTTGCTTGAGAGATACAGGCCATTACAAAATGTAATGTTTAGGGGGTGTGCAAAAACACAAGGTAGAGCTTAAAAAAAAACATAAAACAAGGTGAAGGTGAGGTCTAATGGCAGAGAGGTTTTAATGGTATACGGGAAAACAAAGGAACTAGGAATCAAAATAACATAAAAGGACCAAAGAACACTAGGTACTAAAGCAAACAGACTACAATACACATAAACACAAAGACAGAGAAGCATAGACTCACACTACTAACACTACACAGACACAGGGTTACGTCAACAACTGCCAAGCACATGAGAAAAACTCAAACCCTAAGTAATGCACCACATATTTAATACAAGTAATTAATAAGTTATTTTAGTAATTAAAGTCACCTTAGACTGGTGAGTACAGAAGTCTGATGGGTGGAACTCATTGGAAATGCTGCATTAAAAACGTACAGCTGTCTGGGTTTCCACCATATTAATAACATAAGCGCTGTGACTATTCTGATGTACAGAGGAATACTGGAGGAAGTCTGTCAGACAGGTGGAGTAATGCCTGCCATGTCAGCACCTTTTAGCTGAATCAGGAAAGCTACTAAGTGCCAGCACAGCACAGGTATGCCTGCGGTCTGCTCTTGCTGCTGATTCAGAAATATCGTCCTAGAGTTCTACTGCTTCACTCAAAACTGAAATAGCTGGGTCTGGATTTGTCACGGTCATGGTATTACAACAGCCACTGCGAGAAAAACAAAAAAAAGTGCAAAGTAGCAGAAGTCTGAGCTAAAGAAACTAAAATGAATATAGGTAATCGCGATACGGCAATGCCCTTTTTTTTTTTTTCTAAGCACAAATGTTGTAAGTGAATATCACACATCACATAAAGTAAAGCATCCAATATACTGGGTTTTATATCAACTCAATACTGTACTGTAATAACAATGGCATCCATCCATCCATTATCTTAACCGCTTATTCCTGGTGAGGGTCACGGGGAAGCCTGGAGCCCATCCCAGAGCAC